>MU227600.1:569165-581769 GCA_018584345.1 Thuja plicata | reverse complement strand
ACTATAGCCATTTTAATTAAATTAAATAGGCTAGGGGAATGGTTTATTTGCAAGTGGACAATTGATTTAGGGGTTTATTTAATTCCTTTATAATTAAATACTATAGCCATGTTTGAATTTGATTTGATTTAATTGGCTATAATAGTTAATATAATTTAGTGATTAAAAGTCACTTAGGACATTAAATTTGATTTTAAAAAATGAATTATACCAAAGTAACATTGTCATGACATAATTGGGGGTATGATCACACTTAGGGAAAATAGGGTCTATGGTCAAAGGAGACCAAATTCAGGTGGTCACATTTGCCCCTCTTTGAATTTATGTGCGAGCAACGCATTGATTCAAAGAAATTTTTTGATTTTGACTTCAGAAAGATTGAGAATTTCATTCTTGGTTGTTGAATGAAATATTGATGAGATTAGTCTCACACTTGATCGAACTAAACTGATAGAATTGATTTTGAACTTGGTTTTCATCCAAAGGTCAATAAAATATTTTTAAAGATACCAATTTTGAATGTGGTTGTCGTCTAAAGATTGGTAATACTAATTTTGAACTTGGTTTTCATCCAAAAGTCAACAAGAAGCTGCCATGAGCTTAATAAAAATATTTTAAAATGAGGGAGCACAAGATATTTAGCTTGTGAGAACCAAAGCTTTCTATCCAACAATTCTGACTTAGTCAAGGAAACTATTATGCTCCTAGTTTGTTTGATAACTAAGTCATTTTAATGTTGTTTCAAGCAAAAATTTGATTGATGATAGTGTGATCATGCCCCCTCGGGAATGAAATTGAAGGAAAAGAATAAAATCCCCTCAGTTGAAAGAATGTATCACTTGCAGGAAGCGGTTAGGGCAAGAAAGAATGGAGTAGAAGAAGTGGAAAAAGATGGTGTGTTTAAAAATAAACACATTGGTACCAAGTTAATTACATGAAAATGTGAGTGATGAGACCGATAAAATGATGTTAGACCAAGATTTATGATAAGATGTGCAGTATTGACAGATTTGTGGAACAAATGAAGCAAATCCACAGTTTTCAAAACTGTCGCAAAAATGGCATTGTGCTACTGAAAAAATCTTAGGCACCTTCAATTTGGTTCCTGATTGACTAAAAAGAGAACAGAAATGTAGTTGTAGTTGCCTGGGAGGAGTTTCAAAACTCCTAAATGGCTGAAAAGACCAATATAAGCCTCAAAATTTACCATTTCACTATTCATTTTCACTTTCCTCCATAGTAATTCTGAGAGCTCTGCAGAGAAGATGGTAGTCTCTATGAAGAAGCATCATTTTGAGATGACCCATTGACATCAGCGCCCAGCCGACTACTCACCTCTGATAAGTGCTCGTAAAACTACCTGGTGAATTTTGCAAATTTCAATTTCATGCATTTTTGTAGCTAGTTGAATTTTGAGTCGCATCCAGTATTCTGGATCACAACCTGCAAAACCTGTGTCACATCTGGTATTTCCCAGATCACATCCAGTTTTTTTAGATTCCTGCATCGTATCCAGGATACTCTGGATCGCATCTCATTGCCTTGTTTTTGTCTTGCTTTTTAGTTGAAATTTGTTTTGTGTCGTACCCTGTCCATTTAAGCTTGTACCCTATTTTTAGGATCGCATCTCGTATTTCAAGGATTGCACCCTGTGATCTCCATCACATCCTATATTTCCAAGATCGTATCTAGTAAAGGAGATTGCACCTTGTCGTTTCAGAATCACATATGGTTGTGAGACTTAGAAATTTAGTCGTTTGGACCTATTTGCTTGTCGTGAACCTTGAATTACTTAGCTGATTAGGAGTCCACATCTTTGTTGTAGATAGAATGTTGATGTATCATTGTGTTTGTCAAAACAGACTCAGTTTGAGGTACTCACATTTCACGGCACCTACCCAGGTCGTGTGCTTGCATTGTCTGGACTACTTTTAGATGATGAGCAGACTACAGTGATCCGATGTGGATTACATTCTTTGATAGGTTTACCTGAGATAGGGGTAAACTGAGGGTTGTTGACTACTCTTGCCGAGAGATGGCACTCAGAGCACAACACCTTCCATCTGCCGACTGGGGAGATCACAGTGACTCTAGAGGACATATGGTGGATACTTCAGGTTCCAATGATTGGTGTTGAGGTGCACTTTGAGTTGACGGTTGATGTGGTGATTGGTGTTGCACGTCGATACTTCTAGGATGAAATGATTGATTGTAGATATCTCTCATGGGATTATATGGTCGATCATTATAATCATTTATCTGTGTACTTAGCAGGTCTAATAGGTGGAATCCTGATGCTAGACAGAGGTCAGTATGGATTCATGGTTGGCTGGGTAGACATGTTAGAGTAGATGGTTACCCACAGATAGTTATTTGCATGGGGCAGTTGTATTTTAGCCCATATGTATCGAGAGCTTCATGAGATAGTATCTCATTATACCCGTAGTATGATTGTGGGTATCCTTATTCTTCATATCTGGGCCTGGGAGCACATCCTATTACACGGCCAATTGTAGATATGTAGAGAGCACCTGAGAAACCTTACGTATATATGTATGCATGCCTCATTCAGCAGCCCCATCTGGGCAAGGTTGAGTACTGGCATCAACTCTTTGATGATATGACTGAGGTCGTTTGGCGACCATATTTAGACTGCGAGGAGTGGACCTTGGATGCACAAAAGGTACCATATTTATTTCAGAGCTGATATCTCATAGGGAGGACCAGATATGTGATAGAGCAGCTTATTCACACTCAAGTGCTGAGACAGTATGGCCGATGGTAAGGCAGGATACGAGATATCACTGTTTATGCACGGATCTTATATGAGGCATCATTGTGGGGTGCCCAGCTGAGGTATGAGATAGCACACCAGGAGATTTGTGATATGGTTGGAGTAGACTGGGATCTCTGCCTTGATGTGGATGATGTAGGTGTTTTAGATGGATATGCCGTGGAGATGCTCCAGTACCCATTTCCTCATTTTACTGTGCCAGAGGAGGTTATCCCACACATAGAGGATCCATTAGATTACGATCCAGAGGATCATCCTACTAGAGGGAGGGGAGGAGCACAAAGAGATAGGGTTGTTGGTAGACATGGAGGTCAGGATGGTGGCAAAGGTGGCAGGCATCCTCCTCCTGATGAGGGGGATGATGGTGGAGATGATAGGGGTGGCGACAATGCGGCTGTCGACATAGGTGGTGCAAGTGGTAGTGGACAAGGGAGGTGCCAGATATTTAGATTTGTAGCTCCTTAGAGGGATCTTGGCCTACTCCTTACTAGGGATCAGTAGAGATAGAGGCAGCAAGGGTCACAGGATAGACCACAGGACAGGCCTCAGGGCCAGGATACAGGTAGAGATGGAGATCCTCTTTCTAGGTGTGAGTAGGAGAGAAAGCAGCTGAGGGCACAGATTACAGCTCTTGAGGCGAGAGCTATAGTAGCAGAGTCTAGGCTGGCTATATCAGATGCCTTACTTATAGATAGGGACAGGTAGATGGAGAGACTCTGAGTAGAGAGAGACGTATTATAATCACCTAAAAATGGTCACCTAAACCCTAGACCCCCAATCTCAGCAATTAATCAAGAAACCCTAATCTTGATTAAACCTAAGTCCTAAATCAAACAGGCAATTATCAAATTCAAACTGATATGACCTAAACCCTAGGTCCTAATCGATCATATTTCTTGATTAATTAATTAATTCCTAAAATCACATTACATTGGCAAATAAACTTTATACTATTATTTAATTGATATTATGACATATTAATTAAATAAAAATTATAAAATTGTCAATTAAATAAAAAAAGGAATTAAATTAATTATAAAAACATAAACGTGCATTCAAAATCAATTTAATTATTAAAAATGCATGACATCATCAAATTCAATTGACTGATTATCAAAATGGAAACAATCCAGTTCCACTCAATTAACTGATTCTCCACTGATTATCATTTTGGAAACATTTCAGTTAACTCTAAACTGAATATGGAAGTTTTCAAAATAACTGATCAGTTAGTTCAGTCAACTGACTCTCTCGACCAATCGAATCACTTGCACATGGATTGTGCTTCTTCAATCGAATCTGAGCCACTCTTTTTGTTCAATCTCGATCGTCGATTCGAGAGAGATTTCTATAAAAGAGAAACTCTTTTCCCTCACAAAGGACCCTAACTTTCTTCTAACATTACTATACTGCATTTTCTTCTCTTTTCTTGGCATTTATCATTTAGCATTGTTGTTTTAATTTCAAGCATGCAAATCTCATCATTAGAGCACATTCAATTTGGGTTTTAAAAAGAATATTTCACTTTTCAATTTGGTGCTTCTAAAATCAATCTTAAGTAGCTTGGATGAACAATAAACTGCATATGCATATCATCTTAGATCATTTATCATAGCTTAAAATCCTTCATTTAGGTCTTTGGTGTAGTCACTGAGCTTGCAATGATCTGAGAGCAAGCTCATACTCCTGCCTTCTAGAAGGCAACAGGTCTACTCTTTCAGACATACAGTATGAATAAATCAATATTCATTTCTGTATGCAACTGAAGTACAATGACCATGTTGAAGTGTACTGCTAAAATAGAGGTCCACTTTTAGCACGCACACGTATAGGCCCACACAGTCACACATCAGGGATAGAGGGCCACATATTATTATTCTCTTTATCATGTGGCAGTGCTAGAGGGGCAGAGAGTAGTGTCATTTTCTCAGTTAGTTCAGCAGTTTGAGGGAGCGATGCCTCCTCCTCCTCATCCACCCTAGATCAGGGAGAGGGGGGGAGCCAGAGCTGATTTATATTGTCATATTTTGTATAGCTAAGTTCACATTGTATATTTGGATCCTTCTGAGATCCTCTTTTGTATATGACACTAATATATATGTATATCTGATTCATTATGTCTCACTGATACTCTTTATGCCAGATTTTTTTTTATTTGTACCATGTTCAGACACACATATATGCAACTTCTGATTTTGATAGGTCTTATGATTGTCTCTTTACTTTGATAGAGTTATTTTCACATATGATGATATCTTGGCCATATGATGAGTTAGATTTTAGATGATGACATCATTTTATGATTTGATCACTGATATAAATATGTTTTAAATGATACTTATGTGAAGATGCAAATGTATGTTTTTTTATTTTCTCTTATGCAAAAATAGATGTATGGATGCACTTAGGATGTAAAAGGAAAAATGCAATACATGGATGCTTTATTTTGGTATTTTCCTGTTGCTTCTTTTTATAAATGCAAAATGTATGCTATGGATGTGCAACAATAGATATATCAGTAATATGGATGTTGTAATTAACTTGATTTTTAGAAGAAGAAAAATTGAATTAATTTGGAGCTCAAAATACCTTTAATGCTTCTCCTTTCTTGTATATATCCCATGCAATTGTCAAAAAAAGGTAATGATATGAAGACTCTTAGGACTTTGTCACTGGTATGCAAGTGTATAGATTTTTATCATCATTGGGCACTCTTCAGAATGGATACCACCTAATAGTACAACAATCACTAATACCCATTGATATTATGAAAGTATGAATACTATGTTTTATTGAAATGTTAGAAATAGACTTAGGCATCTAGGCATAGAAGCCAGGATAACAAAATAGTCACCTTCCTTTTAATATACCAGATTCTGATTAAGGCAAGATATTGGACCTGCAATGACCTTGAAAATTCATATCCTTGGGTACATTATGATTCATATACCTTAGTGAGAATCTGGCTCAGAAAATACTCAAGGAAATTGTTTCAACCTCACTGTAGGTTACACATAACAAAGATCGAGATATATGCGGCTATCCACCCATAGTGGCAGCTCTTACCATGAACATCTAAGTTAGGTTAAATTTATAGGATCATTTGGAATAATCACCATATGCAGAAAACCAAGAAAACATTATGCCCCCTATCCTCGTGACTCTTTGTCTTTGCACAAACATTATTGAGTAACTAAGAAGACATAATAAATCATCAATTGTGAATCAATCAAATAAAATTTATAATTACTTAGATGCCCCTAGTTGAAAACATCATCAAGACATAAAAGGATCATAATCAAACCAATATTAAACTGTGTGTTTAAGTAGTACTTGTTCATTCATATGCCAAACACAATAAAGATTCATCAATCAAAAAATTGGAATATAAGCGATATGGTGTTTCCATGCCTGTGTATTGATAGGATAATCCATTCATGTTTTTGATCCAATATATCCTTGTAGGAACTACGTTAATGATTTGTGCACCTGTGTGCAATCCAAAGTAGGTTTTTGGAACATCGTTCATGTTAGTGCAATGTTTGTGTCATCCTCATGTTGTGAAAGTAACAGTTTGGTGAAAGTATCAAGAAGCATGGTATTACTAGACAAACCAACCTAGGACGACCTAGCAGACACGGCCTATTAGACTGGCAAAGATGCCCCGAATGTAAAAATGACTTCATCCTAAGATAGAAAAGATAGACAAATCCCAAGGAAGGATAAGATAGTCGTAAGGAAACAAGGTCAGTGTTTTAGCACAAGTGTAATTGTGAAGGCTCAATATTAGTGATGCTTTGATAGATGGAGTGCAAAACACAAGTGATGTCTGATTGCTAGTGTGTAGAAGATTTGTAAAAGATTATCAATTCTCAAGCATGATCATATTTGTATGCCCCCAATGTCTAGAAATTTGTAGGGTGTTATAGATGGATTGAGAGATCAGAAGTAGATCGGCAAAAGTGGATAAGGTGGGTGAATTTCACCCTCAAAGAGAATCTCCTCAAGATTACCCAAGCTAGAGAAAAATAGTATAGCAATGTAGGCTCATACAGCGGTGTTAAATGCCAGATAGGATAATGACCTGATGTCATGAAAAGTATGTAGGATATCATGTAGTCCAAAAGAGTGGACATGTCAAGAGAGTTATTAGAACTTGCTTTCCATTTTATTGTGTTCTTCCTTTTGATCAAGACCAAGGGGTCAACTGATAGGACAACACCATCAAGATAAGGCATGGTGTAGTGAGTTTTGGCTTGGAATAAGCAAGATCACAATAATACGCAATGAATAAGAGAAAGTGAGTAAGATATACAATTTGTTCATGAAGAGGCCCAACCTTGTCAAGATCACCAGATGGAAAATGGATGAAAGATATGAGGGATATGATATTATGGAAGGAACTTTCCCCCAAGTGAGGAGTGCAAGTAGGAGGAATTACACGTAATGCCTGTTTGCTAGGTTTTCATCACAATACTTATCCAAGGCACCACAAGAAGTGTTTTTCACAATAGGATGAATATTTTTCTCTTTTGTTACTTTTGCTACCAAGGCGGCTATTTACCAGGTTTTCACCAAGGCATTTTTTTTTTTTTGTATTTTCTGATTTGAAGGAAGAACTTATGCATCATTCTCTTGGGATAGTGCTCTATTGAAAGATATTCTATGATAGGCCAAGAACACTAAAAGTATGCTCAAAGATATTGATATGGTGATGAAATGGAGGATAAGGAAGATGGAAGCCAAGATTTTATGCAATGGACTGGATGAGAGAAAAAAGAAGGAATGTAAGGACCCAATATGGAAGGATAGTAGGTGACAAGATCAACATCAACACACTCTTTGAAGGGTAGTGTCTGGATTGACTTTTTGATGTATGCATGGGTAGGGATCTTGGTACATAAGGATCCAAGATGGAGGAAGTATTCAAGGTAATGGATTTTGGGACATGAGGACCCAAAATAGAGTTAAAAGATGGACAATGTGTGAAAGAAGATGAAGTGGAAGCCTTTGGAAGATTGGATGCCAATTCTGATTTTTCCTTTTTGTTCAAGCCTTTTAAGAGAGACTTGGGAATCCACATAACTCTTGATTTTCCTTTTCTTTTGGATGATTTAGAACGTAATTCTTCTATGATGGATTTAGGAACCATATTTTCTTTGATATTATGTTCTTCTCCATGGACCTTTGTGGTCTCTTGAATGTTTATTTTTTCTTTGTAATCACATGTCGATTAGATTGGACATAGTGATCTTCATATGTAAGTGGATTCTTGAATTTCTGATTTCTTTGTTTGACATCCAAATTTCTTCCAAAATACTTTGGATTTGTGGATGAATAAGATTGATATGGATGGTTCATATGGATGTGTTGATATGGAGGTTTCAAAGATGCATGTTTCTGTTGATCTCGATAGGAGATAGGGTAAGTGGATGGAGGGATAGATGGACCCAATATAGATGGAAGGTTTGAAGCTTTCTGCTTTTGAACATATGGACCAAGGATAGATTTGGAAGATGGAGAAGGATGATTCTTGCATGCAAATGGAGGAGTATAAGGTGTGAAATGAGTATCAACATCTTTAGAGTGAGCTTCCCGGCCAAGGATCTTTTGTTTCAAATTCATCTTCATACTCATAGGCTCATGTGTAACTTTGATAGGAGCCATTTTAACTGGAACCCTTGATGCTTGAGGCAACTTATTGCCATGTAAGGGATTTGGAGGAATAATGTCTTTTTGAGGTGGATATGGAGGTTTATATGAAATATATGATGGAACATGTTGATCTTGACAAGGGTCTTTGTATAATGCAAGAAGAGTACCTTGCTCTTGATTTTCAATAAATTTTTTAGAAGTATTAAGATCTTGCTTAGGAGATGGAGGGCTATGTAGCTCTTGAGATGGAGGAATATCTTCTTGAAGGAAATGAAAAGATACGAGGGGGTCATGTTCAGATTGTAGGGATATGGGATCTTCATCAAATGTTGGAGGGGATAGGATAATGTCTTGATCTTTATCATAAGTAAGACTTGATTTTTTGTTCTTTTTATTATCCTCTTGACATGGACCCAATCCAAAGGAGAAGATAGGAGTTTTAATCTTCATGAGGGATTCTTGAAGGATTGTTAGGGAATTATCCAAAATAGGATTTGAAGTACATGAAAGCTTAGGGTCTTTGAACTTAGGAGCATGGAATGTACTTGCTGCAAGATATAGATTAGCTTGGATTTCTTTTAAAGGCATCCCTTGAGGGTAGACATAGTTATCATGAAAAGCATTAGGATCTTTGTGAGATGGAGGATATTTGGATATCCTTGAAGCTTTGTTAGATGGAGGAATAGTGGAAGAAGTAGAAGTAGTATGTAGCTCATTTCTAGACATAGGTTCATGATTTTGATCATGCTTGGGATTGGTATCTTGATTTGATATTTCATTATCATCGTCAACTCTGATTATGGCATCATCAATTAGATCTTGGATTTTGTGTTTTAACTCCATGCAATGTGAGGTCTTATGATCATTATTTTGATGATAGGCACAGTAGGTAATCACAAATGACATTCCACATGAGGTGGTATGAGGCAATGTGATGAGATTATTTTAAAGAAGCTCGGCCAACATTGTTGTATAAGATCATCTCAAAGGAGTAAATGCTCTATCCCTTGGACATGTAGATCCACTTGAACTCTCCAAGGAGATGTTTGATTCAAGATTATGAGGACGTTCATCAAAGATGGGATCAACATGATCCTGTGAAATAATCTCTTGATCAAAGATAGGATTACCATGAGTAGGTTTCTCCTTTTTCAAAGAATGTGAAGACATGTGTGTCTTCTGATCATAGAGAAGAGGAAATATTGATCTTAGTGAAGACTCATTTGATGAGGTATCCTTTTCTTCTTTTAAGTCTTGAATTTCAGATTTTAAAGCTTGCATTTTCTTAGATAGGGTTTTAATGAGAATCTCTTCTTCCTTGTTGTTAAAACCATACGATGCATCACATTTGTTTTCAGCCATTATAAGATTGTCTTGATCAAATTCTTGAAATGGTGCCAAAAGGATTTCCAAATTGTCCTCAAATGTGTGAGTTTGGTTTTGAAGTTTCAAAGTGATTGATTCCAACATTAAAGGCTTATAATGCCCTAATAGTGAGCTGGGAACCAACGAGAGTCGATTGTTTGAATTAAGTGACTCCAGCGTCAGAGGGTGTTAGAGTGCCCTGATAGTGATCTAGGAATCAAGTTGTTTTTTTAATTGTAAAATCCACACGATTCGGGATCAATTGTGAAGATCCAAAAGGACATGCAAGGTAGACTTGTCAAAAATTATTTTGGCACAGCGACAGGGAGACCAAAAAAAAACAACAAGGGTAGACTAAAGAGCCAAAAGGGTATCCAAATCAACTGAGACTTTCTGAGAAACTATTCTACAAATTCCCACTGTCCTAGATGCGATCCTCTGAATGTGATATTATGTTTTCCCATATGCGAGCCAGCATCCCAGATGCGATGAAGAAATTACCAGATGTGAGCCAGCATCTCAAATGTGATGAAAAAATTACCAGATGTGAGCTAGCATCCCGGATGCGAGCCTCTGATGTTCTGTCATGTTTTTCTTGTTTTTTCTCAAAGTACGTGAAATTTTGTTTGGCAGTAAGGTTTTTCTGAGACTTTCCAGTGAGTGTAAAACACATGCGTAGACCCAGGATTGAAATTTATTTCTTGTTTGAAGACGTTATCTTTTTAATGATTTTTCAATTACGTCAAGCAAACGTTGCATTGTTTAAAGGAACAAACACACTTTTTACCCTATTTTCTAGGTGGAGGATGAAAATCCTTGCTTGTTGACTCAGGTGCACACTTAAATGCTGATTAGAATACAACCATCACCAAGCACGCAATGGCTCCAGTCATGATGTTGTATTAGCTAACTCCAAACGCAAGTGAGGGCATGATATGAAAAGTGTCTTGGGGCAATTACTTTTTTCCTTGTACAAAGATTATCACCCTTTCAGGGATGAATCAGGAATTCTTTCAGTTGAAATTATTGTAGATTATTGGGCAATCCATTCAAAACTGTCCCCCATAGAATTGTACAAGGCAAAATTGAGGTGTATAGCCCTATGAGTACCTGAATATATGTAGTCTCACAAGAAAGATTCAAGCAGCTCTGCTCTACATATACCCAAGCATGTTCAAGGAATGATGTCAAAATTCCATGAACAAAACTGGCTCCGTCTTCCAAGGCTTTAGCCTATGAGGAAGCAACTATTTATAGTGAGTTGGAAGGGTTGGCGTAAAACTTGTCCTCACTTGGGTCTTTCCCGGGAGATTTTTTCCTCAACTAGCAGGCTCTCTACTATTAAATATGCGGACAAAGGATTGGTGAGCTTTGGATGTCTACATTTCTGATTCTTCCGAAGAAGAAGAGCATACTCTCCTAATCTAAGTCATTTTCTCCCAAAATAGAGTCAAGCAAAGTGATTCTTTCCCTCAAGCAATGTTGTGCCTGATTTAGATGTTCCTATTTTAATGAAAACAAGATTCTTGAAAGTAGATTTGCCTTGTTCAATTAGCCACAATATTTAGTGAGTTTGCTTGTTCAATTTCTATGTCCCAAAAATGAATTATACAGTTGAACTTGTTTTTTGAACCACAAGATTTAGTGATTTGTGTTATTCATTTACCGATCCAAAATAAATTATACAATGTGCTTTCTTGTTCAGTTGACTCCAAATTATGTTCAACCCATAAACTAGTGTGTGAGTTTCTGATTTTCCTTAAAAGGAAAAGAGCATAGTCCTCTAGTTAGTTTAGTGATAGATTGGAAAATGTATCTTAATGTTGAAATCTTGTAAATAGAGGTCAAGATGGGGGTTGGAAACCTAAAAAACTAAGTTAGTATTCGTTATTTCAACTCCCACAAAAAACCTTCAATAACAACCTGCAAACAATTGTTAAGCTGCAAAACATCAAAAACACAACTTGTCAAGATGTTAAAGTTAGGCAAATGAAGTTCACTAAAATTTTCACCAGATGCGATCAAGAAAGACAGAAAATGACACAAAACCAGATGTGACTTTCCTCACCAGATGCGATATCATGCTCCCTAGATGCGAGCCTAAATTGAAAATGATCCATTAAATCCCAGATACGAGCCTCATTTTCTGCGGTGTGAGGGCGTATCCCGGATGCGATCCAGAATGACTAAAAATGACCCTGTAACAGAATCTTGTACATGCAAATTAGTGAAAAATAGGTTCAAAATGAGGCCAAGTTGAAAATTGGGCCCCACGGTGGGCACTAGAAATGTGTGTATATTTTTGCACCTGTTACCTGCGACACAACACTTCAATAAGTCATTTTGTTAGTGAGAAACAAGGGTTAATGAGCATATAAAACCCTAACATTGACCTATTACTTTCTAACTAGGATGAGTGTATCAAATAACATAACAGCCCTTAGATTATGCTAATACCAGTGACATAAACAACCTAGCATGAAAGATTTAAGTTTAAAATAAACTATTTGATTATTTAAGCATGCATATTAGTCTAAAATGGGCATTATGACTATGTAAGAAATGAACAATGAAGTGTGCATGAAGCTAGGAAGGAATGGGTAGCATAACAATGCTTTGAGATTCCTTCAAAATCTTGGCATAACAACACTACTATTTTAAATTTGAGGCTTATTATGAGCTCCAAATCCCTTCAATTTATAGAGGAATGGGAGAGAGAGAGAGGGGAGACAAGGTTCATTAATGGAGCCCCTAAGGTCATTAATGAAGTGTAAGAGCCATTAATGCCTT
>MU227600.1:532981-563963 GCA_018584345.1 Thuja plicata | reverse complement strand
TTGTGAAGCACCTTAATAGGGATGATAATCCTCAATTAAGGGATATGATATTTAGGTGAGATTATGAATCTTTAATCAAATCCATAATTCAATATTCTCAAATATTCCTCAAAATCAAATTAGATTTGTGAAATTATAAAATCCCATAATGAAATTAGCTAATTAATTAATAGAAATTAATTAATTATTAGAGACTTAGGAAAATGGGGAATAAATAAAGTTCGTTTATTTATTCAATTAGGACTTAGGATAAATTATGGGTTATTCATCAAAAGGGGGAAATTAGTTGGAAATAGGTCAAATTGAAGGTGATGATGTCGAATTGAAATGATTTTGATAATGTTGATAATTATTAGGGTTAATTCTGAAGGTTCTGGAATAGTTTAGGAAATCACGAGGCTTCGATGAGCTTTAACAATGAGCCCACGTAATGATGATCGGAAGTGATTGAAAAGTGCCAATGAACTTTGATGGAATTGTAAGATTGAAATGGGGAAACATCAATGATCTTTGAAAATGTTCCTGAAATGATAATCATAAATAGTATTGGCAGTAATGAACAACACTATTGAATTGAAATTGATAGCGATAACACCGATGATCTTTGACAATGTTATCAAATGGTTGATTGAAAGGATATGAAGCATTGATGATCTTGGAAAATGCTCCTATAATGATGATAAGATTGATCAAATTAAATTAGGGTTGATCGATTGGTTTGAATTTGGGTTAATTAGGCATCGGTGATCTTGGACAATGCCCCAGAATGGTCAGAAATGAGTTCAGACAATTCTGCAAATGATTAGGAATAAAATAGGATAGATTTGAATTGATTTAGGAAGGTTCGAAATGGTTTAGGATTGATTAGGATTGGTTTAGGAAGGTTTGGGATGGTTTAGGATCAAATAGGATCGGTTTAGGAAGGTTTTGAAATGATTTGGAAAATGATCAATTTGATAGCGAAAGTAGAATTGTTAGTAAATAATTGAACAATTTTGCAATATTAAATCATTGATGAAAGACACAATGTCGCCATATAATAAATATCATATGTGTGACATAGAGGAGTAATTAGGTCACAAAACAACATTTTGATTGTAATGCAAAAATTGTTAAAACACGTAGACCAGTAGGCTCGAACCATTTTTACGTGTCTACATTTTTCCCCTCTTTGGTACAATGCGATTATGAGTGTTGTGTCAAAGAATCCTAAAGAAAATAGCATTAAAATATGCCCCAATGATAATGGGATACATAGGTGCCCCCTCGAGAAATTGGCCAAAAAACATAAGTGATAGGTCGATTTGTCGACAATGCCAAGACGGATCCACAACAATGATCGGATCAAAAAATAGAGGTCAAACACAAAATTTATGAGGTTCAGAGTGTCAAATGCATCATGAACAATACAAAATTCAAGGGTTGCATGTCCATCTAGGCAACCAAGAGGCTATAAAACGGCTTGGAAGGGGTTTTGGAGCTCATTTTCACTCTCTCATTTGGAAGAATTGAGCTCTGGAGCAAGGAAGATGGATCGAGTGCTAGCAGAGATTTAGCACAGGGAACGAGTTTGTAGCTTCTAATGGCTAGTTGACATGGGACCTAAGGTGAGTACATCTGGTCCTCTCCATGGTCTCTTTCTTTGCATGCATTTCTAGGTGGTTTTGGGGGTCAAAACGGGGGTCAAACGAGCCCTACAGGGGCTCACACGTGCCACCTGTGCAGGTCACGTGCCCACCTGTGTAGGTCATGTGCCCACCTATGTAGGCAGTGTAGGTGGGATTACCACCTACATAGCCAATGTAGGTGGGAGGCCATTCTATGTAGGTGGTAAGAGAACCTACACAGGTGGTCAGAAGGGCCTCAAAACAAGGTCCGGGGGTTCCTAAACCACCCTTAACTTCCCTAAGCTAATCAAAACCCTAGGACAAGGTAGAAATTAGGTCAAAATAGGTCCTAAGTCAGTCAATAAGAAACAAAAAGTATAGAAAGTTGACCAAAGTTGCATGGTGATCGCAGGAGGAGATGCCAGTTCCACAGACACAGGAGAGTAGACCGGTGTGTCTGGACATACACCACAGGTTGAGCGGACATGAGAGGTAGATTCTTGCCTCTCTAGGATTGTACTATATCATGTACATGCCCAAGATTAGGGAAAACTAGGGGTTGATCACAGTGTTAGCTGATTGATGGCACTCGGAGACCAGTTCCTTCCACCTGCCGATGGGGGAGGCGATAGTGACACTGGAGGATGCATATCGCATCCTTAGGATTCTGATACATGGCGAGCTGGTTGAGTACAATCCTACTATAGGGAGGTCAGTGTTGCACTGGCTATTTGAGAGTGATGATGAGGATCTAAACATCTGGGATTATGAGATCCGATGGGAGACCTTGGCTAGGCAGCATGATAGTCTGATTGTTGTTATCTGTGGAGCTATTGCATGCCTCTTGGTTCCTGACAGACAAGGTCATGGGTTCCCCATTGGCTAGGGGAGAGTGCTCAAGCAGATGATCATGAAGGGCATAGTATTCACATGGGGGCCATGCATGCTTGCGATAACGTACTACCAGCTCCATCAATTGGCTTACTGAGGAGGATTATTGATCAGCAGTGGGATCACATTGCTGTAGGTGTGGGCCTATGAGCACATAGTTGTGTTCTAACCTATTGCTCAGAGAGTGGTTTTACCATATTTTCCATATGTTTACTACTACCAAGGGGCACTTGCATAGGGCCCACTAGGATAAACATTGCACTTTTGACATGAGATAGATCTATTGAGAGATTTTACATGGTGACCATACAGAGACTGCCCCAGATGGGATGATGACACAGATCACTTTCCTTACTATAGACAAGAGAGGTACCTCATCAGGAGGTTTGTTATGGGTCACACAGTGATTGAGATGTAGCTCCCAGAGCAAGTCAAGTGATAATTTGGAGAGATATAGGGAGTGCCGATAGGTACAGCATTGTTTTCTAGATCAAGGGTCGAGACCAGGACATGGGGTGCAGCACTCAGGCCTCAGGTGGCCTATGCAGAGTTCACGCAGCTACAACCCAGGCCATGGGGAGTAGATGTAGATGTGGCATACATAGGGACCATGGATGAGTATCATAGATGGTTTTCTCAGCACAAGCCAATTCCTCTCACAGATCCAGATGTGGCGATACTAAGAGTGCGGGTGCCCAAAGATGAGAGCACCGAAGAGGAGGATGAGGATGAGGGGGATAAGGAGGAGGAGTCAGCTGAGGAGGATGATGATGATGATGATGATGATTCAGATGGGGATGAGGATGAGGATGATGGTGATGGTGATGAGGATGACAGGGATCTTGGTAATATGTCGATGCAGATAGATGAGGACAAGGATGAGCCACCACAGGGTCCTGATGACAGGTTAGAGGAGAAAAGATAGCGCATCGTAGAGCTTACAAGCTAGATAGTCAGATTAAAACTAGAGAGAGATACATATAGAGTTGCATGGGCTACAGAGAAATCAAAACTCACAGCATAGATGGACAAGTTGACAGCAGAGAGGGATGCAGCTATTGTCAGAGCGCAGAGTGTGCAGGAGGAGGCACGCTAGTTTATCAGTTCCATCAGCGATGCAGGTGTGTGTGATATTGCACAGATGCTATGGGATGCCCAGGAGGAGAAGAGGTACTGGTGAGTGATGTATGAGAAAGATGTGCCCTGAGAGAAGTGGGATCTGAGTTACAGAGCATCATCTAGCAAGTCACATTCCTGGAGGACACAGAGTAGTGGGGGAGTGCAGGGACCGAGGGGGCCACCTAGATCAAGGCAGATATGGCATCACATAGGGGAGCCTCATCTTCTAGACTAGATAGGGATCAAGAGGACCAAGAGAGTAGGGGTTGATAGGAGGTCTCTCTAGTAGAGGGACAATTTTGATAGACATGTGATATGTTATGAGCCTGCGGGCCTTAGTGTATATAGACACCTTGATTTTTGTACTCTGAAACTTTTTGAGACATTGATATATGATATGCAGCTACTTTATGATGCACATGATGGATGCTTATGTATATGCTTTTCTTTACTATTATATGATGATGCTTATGTATTGCAAAGTATTGCCTTTGTTATGCAATAAAAGTTGTTATGAATGCAATAATTGTTTCTTTTTCTTTTTGCCATTTGAAATATATGAATGCAAAATGCAAATGTATGTTTGAAAATTTTCTCATGTATAAATGAATGAATGCAAAAATGCACATGTTTTTGTTGGTTTTTCAAGTTTATGAATGTTTGTATGCAGTATGCACTTGTTTTTTGATGTACCAGAGTACTAGACCAAGGCGACTGCAAGGACTGATTGAAGAATTGTTAGTAGAAAGTAGAAATTAGACGAAGAAATGTTAGTAGAAAGATGTTGGCTTGCAAAGTGCAAATTGTGTTAAGAGCTTATTTTGATATTGCAAAATTAGATGCAACGCATCGTGGCACAAAAGTCAAAGCACAAAATTCATCATTTTTGTGTGAACAAACACGATGCAGACAGAGGATGATCTTCTCTATCCTGAAAGCATGTAGCAGACATGCCCCAGAATTTCATGAGATCATCAAACAAGCAGAAAAAGTAAAGCAAAAGAAACTAGTCATGAACCATCGTGACTACTCTCATAAGTTTATATAATATCATCGAGTAACATAGGAACATGATAAAAAAAAAATCAAAAATACTCACAAAAACAATGTGAGCCAACAACCATTCTGATCTTTTGTTACTTGCATTAAATGTTCGTTGATTGGTAGCTTAGATTTGCAAATTGATTGATTTGATAATTGATTGATAGCTTGGACAGATTGATTGATAGCAAAGATCGAAAGATTGAACAGTCCAAACAGATTGAATGTTGAGTCATAATGATTTAGATTGCACATGATTTCGTTAAGCATAGATTGATGATCCTGCCACTGATGTTGGCAAACGTGATGTTCGATTCGCAAAAGAAGACGAGTATGTACAGATTTATTGCAGATTTTTGAAAAAGATTTTACAATTTTTAGGATTTTAGTGATATTTGAATTTTTTTGGTCTTTTTTCAACATCGTATTGGAATTTTTTTAGCAATTTTTTTAGGAAATTATGTAATTTTTTCAGGACATTATTTGATTTTTTTGGAATTTTTTGATTATTTGGATTTTTTAGGATTTTTTTAGGTCATTAATATATTTACAATGTGTTATCTCCAGTCGGATAGTCAAGGAATATCATTGGTAAATCACGTTCAAGGTCTTGCCCCCAATTCGAATTCAAATTCAAAGACGCTCAATGCCAGGAATCTACCCCCAAACAATAAAGAGGCTATGTATAGAGGCCAAAAGAATAGATAGACAAGGTATACCAAGGGCAAGACAAAGAAGATCAACCAGGTGCAGGACATAAAGGGGCACTAGGGTCGATACAAACTGAAAGATGTGATTGGGAAAGGTCATTAGGATACCAGGTAGAACCATGATAGACAATGGAGCAACAACTCACTACGTGTGGCACCTGTTTGCCAGTTTTCACCACAGTACTTGCCCAAAGTGCCTGTTTGCCAGGTTTTCACTATTGGATAGGATTTTTCTCTTGATTTCCATTTTTGCGTGCCAAGATCCCTATTTTCCAGGTTTTCATCAAGGCAACCATTTTTTGCTTTTTTTATTTTTTTTTCTTTTTTTTTAATATTTTCTCAGAAATGTTTTCAATTTTTTTTGTACTTTTTTTAGGAACTTTTTGTAATTTTTTTGCACTTTTTTCAGAAATCATGCATAATACTTACGAATGTGCATGTTGTTCAGTGCCTCTGGCAATGGTTCTCCCTCCGGTGTTGCAAGTTGATATACTCTAGACCCATATGATATTGTGACTATGTATGGGCCGTCCCAATTTGGTTCAAATTTTCCAGCCTTCTCTCTATGTGGCTGGGTTTTGTAATTCATCTTCACAACCAAGTCTCCGATCTCAAAATGGTGAGCTTGGACTTTCTTGTTGTAACTCCATTTTAGATGGTTCTGATAGGCTTGCAAGTGTACCAAGGTGGTTTTTCACCGCTTATCAAGCATCTCAAGCTCATGCAATCTGGACACTCTATACTGCTCATCATCAACAATGCCTTGTAAGGATACTCTCAATGAAGGAATTTCAACCTCGAGGGGTAGTATGGCCTCAACACCATAGAAAAGAGAGTAGGGAATAGCACCAGTGGGGGTGTAGATACTGGTCCTATAGGGCCACAGAGCTGGGTTGAGTTGTAAGTACCAATCACAGCCAGCATCATTGACAGTCTTTTGCAGGATCTTAATGATGGTTTTGTTAGATGCCTCTACTTGGTCGTTGCCTTGTAGGTAGTAGATGCTAGAAAATCCATGACAGATTTTGAATTTATCATAAAGCTAGGTAACATCCTTGTTCTAGAATGGGCTACCATGGTCAGTAATATCGGCTAGAGGAACTCCATAATGACAAATGATATAATTGAGGATGAATCTGGAAACTTGTTTGTCGGTAATGTATGTCATGGGGATAGCTTCCACCCATTTGGTAAAGTACTCAGTGGTCATGATGATGTACTTGTGGCCATCAGAAGATAGGGGTGTGATCTTCCCTACAAGGTCAAATGCCCATTGAGAGAAGGGCCATGGAGAAACCATGGGCTATAGATCCTATGCCAGAGCATGAATCAAATTGGCACTTGTAACATTTCTTAGCAAATTTATGAGCATCTTTCTCCATGGTTGGCCAGTAATATCCTGCTTGAACCAACTTCTTGGCGAGACTCAAACCATTAAAATGTCCACCACAAATAACATTATGGACCTCATGTAAGGCAGTTTCAACCTCTCATAAATTGAGGCATTTGAGGAGGGTTTGGTCATAGGCTATCTTATAAAGGGTATCACCAACGATGACATAAGGGGAGGCTTGACAGATAAGAGCTTGAAACTTGTTCTGGGATAAGGCAAGGGGTAATATTTGGGTGTGTAGGTAATTGTAGACATCTTGATACCAAGGGGAATCGAGACCAACAATGTCACACACAAGCTCGGATTGTGGAATGTTGAATGCTGGAAGAAATAGCTGCTCAATGAGAAATTCACACCTCTCTTCATTATTCAGCATGTCGATCATAGATGCAATAGTGTCCATAGCATCTGCTTGTTTGTTATGTACCCGTGGAAGTTGGCAAAAATTGATTGTGACAAATTGCTCCTTGAGAAAGTCATCCAACTATTTGTAAGGTACTATCTTTTCATCCTTAGTTTCATAGTCATCAGTGACCTGGCACATGACCAATTGAGAATCACCATACACCTTGAGGTGTTGGATTTTCCATTGAATAGAAAGTTTTAGTCCAGTGACCAATGCTTTATATTTGATGATGTTGTTGGTACATGCAAATGCGATTTTGTAAGATTTTGGAATGACATCTCCTTGCGAGGTGACAAACATGATGTCTTCCCCCGATCCATGCCGAGTGTGTGAGCCATCAAAGTAGAGTTTCCACACATTAGATTCAGTGAAGGTGAAAATGGACTCATCTGGGAATTATGAAAGTAACGAGTGATCATCAGGGACTGGTGCCTCTACGAGCTGATCCGCTATCACCTAGCCTTTTATTGCTTTTTTATCCATGTACTCTATGTCAAACTCACTCAATCACATGACCCATTTGGCTAGGCAACCTATGAGAGCTACTTTTCCTAAGAGATACTTCAATGGATCAATCTGGGACACGAGCATGGTTTTTTGGTGTAGCATGTAATGTCTTAATTTCTATGTGGCAAAAACCATAGCAAGATAGGCTCATTCAATGAGTGAGTAGTTTAATTCATATCCAACCAAAGTTCTACTGATGTAATAAATATCTCTTTCTCATCCTTATTCATCATGCTGTGCAAGAAGAGCACCCAATGTAGTTTCTGTGGCAGAAATGTACAAGATAAAAGGCTTCCCTGGAATGGGAGGTATCAAGATTGATGGATACAATAAATAATCTTTCAGTTGTTGGAATGAGTGCTCACATTTGTCATTCCAATGGAAAGTCACACCCTTATACAGTAGATTTTGAAATGACTGGCGTTTATCTACTAGTTGTGCAATAAACCGGTGGATAGACTATAGTTTTCCTTGTAGACTTCTTAGCTTCCTTAGAGTGTTTGGTGGAGGTATTTTTAAAATGGCTTGTACCTTTGCAAGATCCACCTTGATACCTCATTGGGAGATGATATAGCCTAGGAGTTTTCTAGAAACAACTCCAAAAACACACTTTTTGGGATTCAAGCATAGCTTGTACCCTTCCATTCTTTCAAAGATTCTAGCTAGAATACTCAAATGATCTTTCCTAGTTGTATATTTACAGAGGAGGTCATCAACATAGTCTTCCATTAAGATGTGCATAAATTCATGGAATATTGTGGTCATTGCTAGTTGATAAGTTGCTCCGGCGTTCTTGAGGCCGAAGGGCATGACATTCCAGCAATAGATTCCCCAAGGACAGGTGAAATTTGTCTTGCCTTATTTAGATCATAGAAATTAGTGCATATCCATATGCCCCCAGCATGCTTGCTAACAGGAACCAAATTGGAAATCCAGTCTGCATAATCAATAGGTCTGATAAATCCTACATCCAATAACTTCTTCAATTCTGCTTTTACCAGTAGAGCTATTTGGGGATGCATTTTTCTTAGCTTCTATTTTACTGGCTTCACACCTGGCTTTAGAGGGAGGTGGTGAAGAACTAAATCAGGATCCAAGCCAGGCATGTCAGCATATGACCAGGAAAAATTGATCTGGCACTCAAGGAAGAATCTGACAAACTCATCCTTCTCTTCTGGCAAGAGTGATGTTGCAAAATGTATGATCTTGGGGTTGTTTGGTGTTCCCAAGTTAATCTCCTCGATCATTTCAATGAGAAATTCTAAATTCTCCTTTGGAGGGGGTATCTCTAGTCTTCTATCCTTAGGCACCTCAGAGAGGTTTTCACCCTCAGATACGTCCTTTATTTTTACTTTTGCATGGTCAACTGGTGCCTTTCGATTTTCACCAGAGGATCTATTCTTTTTATTTTTTTCTTTTTTGATTTTATCATTTTCAATTTTTCTACTAGAAGACGGAGTTGACTCCCCTAGATATGTTGTAGCAACTAGATCAATAGAGAACCCTCTTTTGTGATCGCCAGATGGTATGCCCTCTCAGAGCTCAAAGAATTCTGCTATTGCTTTGTCATTCTCAAAGCAATCAAAGCTTGGTGGTCCTTTCTCGTCCCAATCAATAAGCTTAGGGTAGACTAGGGGTATGTCATCATCAGTGGCACAAACATTTTCAGGGCCAGAGGTAAAGGAAAAGATGTAAATGTTAGTGTCTTTAGAGTCAGAGACTTCATGAATTGAAGGTTCAGGACTGGGATCCCATAAGATTCTAGACCAGGGATTAGGATTGGTTATCGGAGGAGGGGGAATTGTGTTAACATGTTTGTCTACCATAGGCAGGTCTACAGGGTCAGGGAAGAAACGGTCAAGCTCATATGGGCTAGAAGTATAGGTGTTCTATTCCCACTCATTTGAATCAGTAGTGTACTCAGAAGGGGGATCCTTAGATGCCTTTTCATCTTTTAAAACCTCTACATTTTCACATGAGGCCATTTTGGCATTCGAAGAGCCAATTTGTAATGGTTTGAATTCAATGCCCAGATGAAGGGGGTGGCCTTTTGTAGTAATTGGTTCAAAAATTCCTTGTTTGTGTACTCTAAGACCACTGTGGCCATTATATCCTTTTTTCTACATGAGTGTGAACCCAGGCCCATATCTTTCAATGGGTATCTCAGTAGGCTCATGTTCTTGTTTATGTTGATCTTGGAAGATCCAGCTGGATGCATTGTCATAGACATGTTCTTCGTGAAAACCTCCCCACATAGTGAATTTAGGTGAGGGCATAACCTTCATGATAGTTTTGGGTGGTTGTGCTTGCAATAATTTTGGTTTTCCATAAGACTTCGAGGAGAGAGGAAGCTTACCAATATGAAAATCTTGTGCCATGGTATACTCTCCACACTCTTTATCTTCAATCTTCATCTTTCCTTTGATAATTCTTTCAAGGGTGGCTGCATCATATTTGGAGGATTTGGATGAAGTGGATTCATTTTTGGTAGGCACTTGTTGTGCAGGCCCTTCTCTTAGATTTGCATAAAATTGGAAAGGGTTAGGATCACCTGGGACGGTGATCTCAACTCCCTCATGAAAGAAATTTAGATATTGATGGTACATAGAGGGAACCACATTCATGGCATGGATCTATGGGCATCCTAAGATCATGTTATAGGGCAAGTCTAGATCCATGACTTGCAACAATGTGTTTTCAGTAACTGGACCAATTCTGATGGGCAGTATGATGACTCCCTTGGAGGGACGTTTAGCGTCATCATAGGCCTTGATTGTGATTCTCCTGGAAGGATCAATGTCACTCTCATTGTAACCAAGATCAAGAATGGCCTTCAAAGTGCAGATGTTAAGTCCTGCTCCACTGTCTATCATGACTCACTGGACCATGGAATTATGGATAAAGACTTCTAGATGGAGAGGGTCATTATGGCCAAGCCGCTCATGTGGAACATCATCTTTGGAAAATGTGACATGCTGGGACACAGAGAAGTGCCCCATCATGGCCTAAAATAGGTTAGTGTCAATGTCATTCAGAATAGTTGACTCTTTCAAAGCTTTGTTAAGGAATTCCTTGTGTTGAGGGATGTGCACAGCAAATCAAGGATTGATATCAAGGTAGGGGTCTTACCCAACTAGTCAACAAGGTTGTAATTTGAAGGTACCTTGGGTTTGGATGGTGCACTAGGCACAGTAATCGTGGTACGATGGGTAGCAACTGCACATTGAGGGTCACTATCCTTATTATCCCAGAAGGTCAGAGTGGAAACATGTGAATCAGCCTCAGAGAAATAATTGATGGTATAGTCATGGCTGATCTTGGAATTTGACTTCGACGTAGAGGCATTCCCCTTTTCACGATCAACCAAGGGGTTTGTGAAAATAGTGTGGTCAGTGTTGAAAGATCCCGTCGTGGGTTCAACTTCAATCACACCTTCATCAATAAGGTCTTGGACCTTGTGTTTTAATTGGTAGCAAGAATTGGTTTTGTGTCCCTTTGTCCGATGATAATAATAGTATTTGTTATCATCCCACCAAGGGGGTTTCACTACTTGGGGATCACGGAGCTTGGTTAATTGAATGTAATTGTTTTGCAATAACTATTGTAGGATTGAATGGAGTGGTTCACCCAATGACGTGAACTATCTTTGTGGTCTGTCTCCATTCCTCGGCAGTCAACACTGTTTATTATCGTTCATTTGTGCTTGAGGTTGTGTTGGAGTTGGCGCTAGAGGTGGTGCTTGAGTCATTGTCTGCGTATTGGTAGAAATGAGTCCTTTGAGACTCACTTTCTATTGTGTCACATTAACTGTCCATGCATCAACAACAGCGTCATTTGTGACATTTTTATTTTGAGACCAAAATTTTGGCTTGTCACTAGAAGTGCTTGCAGTTTGATTGTCCTTGTTGATTTTTAATATTCCTTTTCAATAAGAGCATCTTCGATGCTGATTTCCTTTTTCATGAGCTTTTGAATTGTACTTGGTCATTTAATCTTGAGCTCATACATCATCTCAGGTACCAAATTTTGGATAAATAATAGAATTTTTTGTTCTTCTAGCACATCAAAAGGACATTGAATCACTAAATTCCTCCATTGCAGTAGGAAGGTCATAAAGGATTCTCCAACATTTTTTTTGGTTTTACATAAGTCAGTTAGCATAACCTCACTTGATATGTTGAACGCAAAATGAGAGATGAATTTGTCGGCTAGTTCTTTCCTAGATCTGATATTGCCAGGTAGTTTAGAGTACCACTCTATTGCTTGGCCCCCAAGGCTTTGAGGGAAGAGTCGCATGAGATACATGTTGTCATGATTAACCTCAACGCAAGACGTATAAAATTCCCTAATGTGATTGATTGGATTGCCTTTCCCTTTGTATTTCTCAAACTTGGGTACATCAAAATTCTTGGGAAAAGGAGGTATGTAAATGCTTGGATTGAACGGATTAGGACACATGTCTCATTCTGTATAGAGTGTCTTTGTGTCCTTGAATTTCATATCATTCAGTTGCTTCTGCAAGCATTGGATTTGTTGAAGAATTTATTCATTCTGCGAAGGCTTCACTACCTTTTTATGTTTATCAAAATGATGTGTTTGTCTAGAAGCCCTTGAACGTCGACTATATTCCGAGGTCTGATACGAGTCTGATGATTTAGATGATATATTGTGGACTAATACCACATGTTGTCAGGCATGTTGCTGGTGATCTTCCACATGTTGTTGATTTATTGGTGAAGGATTGTATTGCTGACCTTGTGTCGTATAATACGGTTGGGAAATTTGCTATTGATATCGGGGTGCATATTGTTGTTGTTGAATTTGTGCCCCATGTTGTTGTTGGTATGACACATTTTGTTGTTGTGAGATATGTGGTTATCGTTGCTGACCATATGGTTGCTGAACATGTTGTTTTTGTTGTTGTTGTCTTTGTTGTTGAGTATACTGTTACTGTAAAGCATGTTGTTGTTGTTGTATATACTGTTGTTGTAAAGCATGTTGTTGTTGCTGTACATATTGCTGTTGGAGAGCATGTTGTTGTTTTTGTACATATTTTTGGGTATGTTGTTGTTGTGGGTGCACTTGTTGCACCTTTAAGCCTTGCACATGTTGTACAGTAGCATGAGATTCTTGACCCATCAGCATTGTCAGTTGTTGCATGTTATTAGCTTGTTCAAATCCAAGTGGTCCAAGTATGCCATCAAGATTTGTAGTCTTATATTTTGCTGGTTGCATTTGAGACATCATGTTAACTTGGGTTACAAATTGAGGTTGCACTGGTTGCACTTCATTCATAAGTGGTGCTCGTTGAGCCGCTTGGGCTTGTTGCACTTGTTGTGCTGGTTGTGTCACATTAGGTGGAATTGGTGTAATATCCACAAGGCTCTTTTTCTTTTGATATTGCAATGGATGTGGTATATTTGCAGTAGTTGCATTAGATACATCAAAATTGGGTACCCGTGGTGGTTCATTAAATGGTCCTTTGGACGTTGTTGCATTTTAAGTGCTTCATAGGAATGTTGTATGTGCTACCAAAGGAGGACCACTTGGTTGTGTTTATTCAAAAGGGGGTACATCTGGCATGCCCCAAGGAAATGTGAACATCTCATTTGATCCTTTTGGTAAGCGATTCTTTAAATCAATCCTCCATGTTATTTTAGGACCTTTCTTAGGGATTTATGTAGCATCCGTCGTCTCGAGAGGAGGGAGTGCTTCTTCTTAAAATAAAGGATTATCCAATGGTATATATTTTTTTCCCTTGGAGGAATATTGATAGCTAAATCATTTCACTGTCATTTTTGTGTTAGCTCCATAGCTGACTCATCGAAGGGTTGTTCTCACTTTTCTCTATCCCGCACCGCTAGGGTTTGGTTCTCTTCAAAAGTAGATGATGGGGGAGTTTGATAGTCCAAAAATAGTTGAGGATTTGTCTTCCAAATCACTTTGATATACTATCGCGGATCTCGAGTCATAAGGTATGTTAATGTCTGCTGAATTTTCTTGTTCTTAACAGCCTCATCAATTTCCTCTGTAGGTAAATCTTTGAAGGAAGCAAATGTCCCATGTGAGTCACTAGAATCTGAAGAGGGACTTGAGGCATTGCCTTGATGTTGATTATCTGGTGGTGGTGGCGGAGGTTGATAAGATCCACAATCCATGTTTGGCATAGTTTGTTCTTGCAAATGATTAGGTTGGACTTGATTGATTTGATAAATTCGTTGGTATTCCTCCTCAAGTGTAGGAGGAACACTATCTTGGCCAGGTGGCATAGGTACAAAGATTGGGTAAAATTTTGGGTGAGGTCCCCACTAAATAGTGCCAAAGTTTGGGGAAGCATTGGAAGGATACCCCATGTTGCATAGGCCATTGCTTGAAGTAGGCTCTTGGGGAAACATGACATGTCTTGGGTCATTAAAGTTTTGATGCACTTCTTCTAATTGTTGCATGTTGACTAGGTCAGTTTGATTGTGATAAGAAACACCTTGTCTTGGATCAAAAGGTAATTGTAATTCTGGTTGTGACGTAAACATAGGTAAATGAGGTTCTTGTTGCCCCTTGGATGCTTGAGACCTTGTAAAAACTAGCATGATTTCTATATGCAAATGCAAGATTTTTTTGGAATTTTAGAAATTTTGGAAATGCAAGTTTGAAATGCAACTTTGGAAATGCAAGGAACTTATGCAAATGCAATATAAGGTTAATGCAAATGCAAGCTAATGTTTATGCAACTTTGTTTTTGGTTTTTCAAACTTTGACAATTAATCTTTTGAAAGGAGACAAATTTAGGAGCATAACCTTATGAGGTTGAATAAGGATCTTGACTTGAAAGGATAGGATTTTTGGAACAAGGGACAAGTTTGATAAAAGGGTCTTAGGTCAAATCCATCATGACAAAGGTGGAATAAGACCAAATTGATAAGGATAGGGGGTTTGAAATTTGGCAAAAAGGGGATCAAGTCAAGATCCTATTTTCAACATCATAAAGAGAGGTTCCATGATTTGGATACTTTCTAGGATTGTTTGCAAATTTTTTAAGGAGAGTCTAAAAATGAGCTATGTATGCAAGAAGGCTATGAGTGGAACTTATGCAAAAGGACTACAATGAAGATTGAAATGAGGTCTTATAATGCAAGGAATGTTTTTGAAATGCACAATGGAAGGAGATAAGGTCATGAATATGTAATATGAAGGCTATCAAGCATGCCAAAAGGTTCCAAGTGAAAATTTCAAGGTTCCATATGTTTACTCCAAGACAAGGTTTGTTGTGACCATTTGATTGTTCTTGAAGATTGATTTGGAAAACAATTTCTTAAGGAGAGTGTTTTTAAGATGTTATCATTTTGATTAAGGTTTGAACACCCACACAAGACACATCATTCAGAATGGTTGTTGTAAAATGAACAAACACACCACTTCCTAAGGATAGCAAGGACAATATCTATTGAATCCCCACTTGAACCAAAGTTCATCCACGCTTACTAATAGTGGACAACCTAGAATCTTGGAGGAATGGGCTCCTCCTTACATGTGCACTCACTTCTCAGGCACTCCAAGCTTCAACTCCCAAGGGACATCACTTCCCAAGGGAATGTTGTCTCGACTAATAGCCGCGAAAGTGTGGGTCATCTTAGTTGGTCTCCGACCTTCCGCGCCAATAGATAGAAGGTTTTTGGCTACTACAATATGGTGTTTAATAAAGTCATCCATTCAAGTGATTATACATGCAGCATATTAGATCTGTTATGGAGGCCTCCTAGCCTATGGAAGTTATGTTCCGTAGGTTTCAACGCACCACAAGGGTACTGAGGGAGATCTTATTCCTAGTATAATGGATTCAACACCTGTCCATTGAGAGATTAATCACAATGGAATATTTGTATCCCGGTTGGATGGGCTTGGTTGTAGCATGTCACCGGTTGGGCATCCACTCTCACTAGCTCTACTAAAGCACTTGGGAGGTAGCCACTCTATAAGAATGATATGAGTTTCTCTTGCACCCAAGATCCACGAAGGCAAGGGGAGAGGATATGCTCATATGATTCTCAGGGTTTTACAATCTAGAAAACACATTAGACACATGAAATCAAAAGGTTCATTTCAAGCACCAAAGTGAAGTGTTTTCTAACTACAAAAAGCAAGCACAAGAGTTTGGGAAAACACAATGTCTTCTACAAAATGTCTTGTATTTGAAACCATTAGTAGTTTTAGGATTTAGTCTTCATCCCAAGATTTCCATAATGTTGCACAAACTCATCAGTAACACCAAAATTAAGTAATCTAAGTGCAGAAACAAGTATAGGAATGTAGAAATCAGAAAATAGCATTGAAAAGCATCATTTTTACCACCTACGCAGGAAGAATGACCACCTATGTAGAATAAGGGAAACCACCTATGTAGGAATAGGCTGCCACCTACGTAGCTTCTGACCACCTGTGCAAGAATAGTAACCACCTGCGCAGCAACTGATCAGAAGCCTAAAAATACTCAAAACTTGCAAAAATAGAGCTTTTCTCAACATCTAAACATGAAAAAACATTAGAAACATAGCTAGGGTTCATTAATCATGTCATTAAGTTGATTTTCAAAGGTTTGAAATAAAATTGAAACCCTAACTTGCTTGCATGTGAATCAAAATAGTTTAGGAACACCTCAAGGACCAAATTTGCATTTGATCCTAAACTATGTTAGAGTTCATTTTAAGTCCCCAAATCAGACATGCATGTTCATTTTAAGCCTATTAACAACTCAAACAAATTTAATTTGCATGAAATAGTCCATTTTCACCCCTAGTTAGGCTAGATTGCAAGTTGCTTAAAATTTGAACAAGTTTGATAGCATGAAACCTTAGACTAGATGAGATTCATTTTAGGAGCCCAAATACAAATGTGCATGTTAATTTTAGGATTTGAAAATGAAAGTGTGAAGTTTATTTATCACATTAGAGTTCATTAACCAAACTTAGGGATCATTACAATAGATTAGGGTTCATTTTAACTTGAAAATAGAGAAAAAGCAGAGGAGGAAGCCCTAAATGCAGAATAACATCTTAAACATCCAAAGAATGATCGTAAACCCTAAAGGAGCATCCCGTGTGACTAACTGTGCAGCTAAGAAACCACCTGTACAGCTCTGGGCTCCAAGTGCGTAGGTTTGGGTACCACCAGCACAGGACTTAACCACCTACGCAGAAATAGTGACCACCTACGCAGGTACAGTGACCACATGTGCAACATTAGTGACCACTTGTGTAGCTCTCTTACAAAACTTGAAAAAGACACAAAAACATTAAAAAAATTCATCACTTATGCATGATTCACGTCGGGTTTGTTGGTTCCCAAAACCGCAGATTAGAATCCTATGAGTCTTGCCAACTCGATGCTGCGATGTCCAACCGGCTATGGCCAACTTGACAGAATTGAACAATATAATCCAAGTTCCCTACACTTATGGCTCTACAAGGCCAAGGCGGGTGTACCTGATCCTAAACAAAACACTTAAGTCCAGGATGCTTATAGTAGAATGGTTAAAATGTGAATATAATGAAAACTTACAAAATGGCCAGAATTATAGAAAGCTTTGCAAATTATGAAGTAAAAAGTAAATGATTGTATAAATATAAGAGTGTTTTAAATAATAATTATGGATTAATTCCACAAATGAATATATTAAATCTTCAAAGGAGAGATGAAATAAATGCCAGCGTATGAATTATGAATTAAGAGTAATATAAAGACCAGTGCCTAATTAAATGGGTATACAGAGTCAATATTATAAGCTGAAACGTACAATTTTATAAAACTTTAACAAATTTAAAACTATAAATAAATTAATAATCCAGACACGAAGGATCAATTATATTAACGCTATTTTAAACTAGTCTAGGATGTATTTTAACTCCTGCGGAGACAAACTAGACATAAATATGGAAACAGTTAAGTATTTCACAATATCTATGTTTATCAAGTTTAAAATGCAATAATGATCCAGTCCACTTATCCGAATATTAAAATATTTATAGAAATTAATTAAAAATATTTATAAAGGACACAGATTAATAATAATAATTTTAAAAAAACTCTAATACGCACAAATAAAATAGATACACTTACAGATTATGCCAAAAATAAGAATGCACTAGAGACACTTGTTATGGATGATCTATCCAATGCAGTAATCGACCCTAGAAGCACATATAAATATATTTACTCAATAATTTAAATTCACTGGCTTAGTTCAAAAATTCATTCATTTGCGAATGAAAAAATAATATATCCCAGTATAATATTTATGCCAGTTTTTTACAACCGGCTATCTTCCTTTTTTTTGTAGATTTTACATCTTATATTTATAAAATCTAAAAGGTATCGGTTGCTTTCCAAGCACCGCACCTTTTCATAAATAACTAATATTTGTTAATTCAAACTTGTCTCAATATGAGATAACCAAATTTGTAATTCTATCACCATTGTCTTATATGGAACACGGGCCTGTTTTCCAATAATACAAATGTCATATAAAATATCCAAGCTACCTTTCCGTTTATGCAAACTTATGCAATTCTTGCGTTTTCATTTTATCAATTAGCCCCATGCTCATATGCTTCTTCCGCTTGCATTCTTCTTCATCCAGATGCACATTTCTTTGTTCCATATACACAATTCACCGCACACAACCTGATATTTTAAGACATTCATCCATATTATGGAGAGTCTAATACAATTCAAATCTTCAACGGTGCTTCCAGGAATTATGTTGTTGTTGTCTATGCTTCAGTTTGGCACCCAATACTTAGCCATCGAAGACAATCATTTCAACACTCCTCTGTTGGTGGCAATAAAGATGGAATGGTTTCCAATATGAACACTTTCTACAATGAATGGTTCCTCCATATCCAGACCAAGGTTGTTTAAGGCATCAGACGTGATCATATTCCTCTTGGAAATGATGTGTGAGCATACTGGGAATTATCTTCTACATGGGTGACTTTCGTTCGATTACTTGCATCTTGTGGATTGTATTTGTTATCTCAAATCGTATCCTCCCAAGTCCTTCACGTACGTGTCTCTACATTTGCTTCAACATGATACAAACTTTTCTTCATAATCTGTTCAAATAATTCCTGGGCTGTCAACATTTGAGCGTATCCTATAATCTTTTTATCCTATAGCTTATTTATTTTTATTTTTATTTATTTATTAAAATTAGACTTAATATATATTCCCTACATCCTCAAGCCATTTTAATAAATAAATAAAAATAAAAATAAATAAGCTATAGGATAAAAAGATTATAGGATACGCTCAAATGGAGGCCCTAATTTTTTTGAAAATCAGGACTCCATCAGTGGCTCTTGCTGGAGACACATGTTCCTCGCAAGCATGATGAGTATCCCAGCTATCTATGGATGAAGAAGACCTACAAAAAGAATAAATAAATAAATAAATTAACTCATGCAATCATATCTAAACAATGTCTAAAAAATATGTAAAGGAAAATCAAAGAAGGGAAAGAAAACCCCCTGAAGATCTTTATGAGAAGAATGGCTTCAAATATTGCCCATGAAATGGGAAGTCCTACATTCATCCATCAGTATCCTGCAAAAAATAATAATGCTCTCCCACCTTTCTTGAAACAATGAATGGCCCTAACCACAAGGCCTCAAATTTACCATGCTTACCTTTATCCTGATCTTTTGCATTCCATTTCAAAACCCAATTGTCTACCTTGAAAGACCTGTTCAAAGCTCTTTTATCATGTAGAGGTTTAACTTGTTGTTGCTTGGTGATATTTTTTTCTTGAGCACATCTCCTGCTTTCATCAAGCTCAACTAATGCATGTAGCCTTTCTTCCATGAAGTCAATATCTTCCAACTGCTCTTCAGTGATGAACTTGTAAACCGGAGGTAAGTTGTTGAGGGGAAGTCCTCCTTCTTTGCCATAAACCAAATTGAAAGGTGAGAAACCTGTAGACTTCTTCACTGTGATCCTGTCAGCCCATAATGCCAAATTCAAATTGGAATCCCAAGCTCGCTTATTGTTGTCCAACATCCTTCTAATAATCTTCAAGATATTTTTGTTGCTATATTTTACTTGTCCATTTCCGTGTGGGTGATAAGGAGATGAATATGACATAGTTATACCATATTTCCTGTAAAAGTCAGCAAATTCATTAGATCAAAAACATATGCCATTATCAGCTATAATCTTTCGTGGGACCCCAAACCTGGTTAGAATATTTTTTTTTAAGAACTTGATCACAACTTTGCTAGTAGACTGGCAGGTAGGTATGACTTCTACCCACTTGGTGAATTAGTCGGTTGCTACTAGGATCCAGCTATGACCTCCACTTGATTTTTCACTAATCTCACCAATGAAGTCAATTCCCCACATTTGAAATGGTTCTTCTGTTTGCAAAGTCCTGAGGGGAAGGGCACCATCATATTTTAGCTTCCCAAAAAACTTCTGACAAGTCTCACATTTTCTTACATGAGCATGACAATCCTTAAAAAGTTGTGGCCGATAATACCCTGCCCGCAATATCTTATGTGCTGTAGTTTTTGCTGAAAAATGGCCACCACAAGATCCTTCATGCATTTCTTTTAGAACAGTTTCTGCTTGATACATGTCTAAACAAAAAAGTAGAACCCCATCTCTGTTCTTCCAATACAAATCACCTTGAAGTAAGACATACTTTGCAGCTTGAAGTTTAACAGTTCTCTTTTGGTTGTCATTCAAACTATCCTTACATTTCATATGCCTTAAAAAATAAACTATATCACTGTACCACGAACACATTTCAATACTAACTTCGGTGTGGTCAAGGTCAACCTGATTCACCTGTGCTGCTTCCAGATTTGATTCTGCCATAAGTTTGGCTAAGCCATGTCCTCTTACCAACTTTGTGTTCTAAACATCAATGTTAAATTCCTATATCTGGTTTATCCATCTGCACCTCCTCCCAGTAGTCTCAGACTGTCTGAAAATATCTTTAACTGTAGCATTCGGTACATATGCAATTACTTCTACCCCAACTAAATATGGCCTAAAAGATTTTGCTGCATTGAAAAGAGAATAAGCCTACTTTTCATTAATATCATAGTTGAGTTTAGCTACTTTTAAACACTTGCTAAAAAATGTAATCGGTTGTTCGTGACCCTCTTCATTCTTCTAAAGCATAACTGCTACTATAGTATGATAAGATGCAAACGAAAAAATCTGAAAAGGTTTCTTGAAATCTGGGGACTTAAGCACTAGAGCCTCTTTGATGGCTTTCTTTATTGCTGCAAATGCCTCTATGGCTTTGTTATTCCATGTTAACTTGGCCCCCTTTTTTAACATCTTAGCAATGGGTTTAATAATCTCTGCAAAGTTGGAAACAAACCTTCTCACAAAATTGATCTGGCCAAAAAATGACTGAATAGCTTTCACCATCTTGGGTATTTGAATATTATCAATTGCAATCACCCTGTCTAGATCAATTCTAACACCCTCCTTAGTAAACAATATGTCCCAAAAGTTTCCCTTCTATAACTCCAAAATGGCACTTCTTAGGATTAAGAGATATTTCGTACTCAAGGGCTCTTTTAAAGATTTTCTCTAAGTGTCCACAATGATCTTCTTCCTTTTTTGAGTAAGCACTAAGGTCATCCTGATATATAACTAAGATGAAGTCAATCAACCCCTCAAAAGCAACATCCATTTCTCTTTGAAAAGTAGCCCCTGCATTAGTTAAACCGAAAGGCATCCGGGCATGAACATAAGTACCCCATGGAGTGGTAAATTTTGTCTTGTATTGTTCTGATTCTCTCACTTTGACCTGGTTATATCCTAAAAATCCATCCATCATGGATAAAAAATCATTCCCAGTTACTTTTTGCAGTAAGATCTCCATATTAGGCAAGGCATAATTGTCCTTTAGAGATGAAACATTAAGATTTCTAAAATCAATGCATAATCTAATGTCACCATTTTTCTTTCTAACAGGGACAAGATTTGATACCCATGTTGAATGCCTAATAGGTTTGATGATTCCAGCATCTCTCAGCTTAATTAACTCTTCCTTCATATTAGGTGCTAAGGTTGGATTGATAGGCCTTTGCCATTTCCTAAAAGGTTTCACATAAGGTTTCAAAGGTATTTCATGCTGAAACAAATCCTCTTTATATGCTTTTAATTCATCATAACTCCAAGAAAAAACATATCTATTCTTCCTTAATAAACAAATCAAATCAGACCTTATTTTAGAAGATAATTTTTTACCAATGAAAACATTAATAAGAGCATTCTCAGTTCCAAGATTAATTTCCTCAATATTATTCTGAATTTTAATCGATTTGACAGGTTTGAAACTTTCTTGCTCATCAAAAATTCTTTCTAATGCTACCAAACCCTTAGGTGTCTTATTTTTCTTAAGTTGAACAACTTCCTTATCAAACAAAACCTCTTTACGATCTTGGACCTCTATATGGCAGTTCAAGTCTATATTCTGATCCTCATAATTCTATTCACAAGTTAAGAATCGGAAAAGATCCTTATCATCTTCAAAAATCTTCCAATTCTGCACATTATCAGGTATAGAGGGTCTATTTTTCATTTCAACCTGCACAATCTCATCAAGTGGAAATTCATTCTTCCTAATAGCTAAATTAGCCATTAAATCAGCAAGAAAATTGTTTGATCTCTCTACCCATTTAATAGAGAATGCATCATATGATTCAATCAAATCCCAAACATAATTCCTATATTGTTTTAACCTAGGATTCCTTGTTGAAAATTTACCTCTAATCTGAGAGACAATCAAATCAGAATCTCCATAAAGCATCTTAATTCCATATAGTTTTGCAATATTTAGTCCAATAACTAATGCTTCATATTCTGAGATATTATTTGTACATTCAAAATTAAGAAGAAAGGAAAACTTGAAATTTTTACCAGATGGTGATATCAAAATGACACCAGCCCCGTTACCATCTTTGCTGCAGGCCCCATCAAAATACATTTGCCATATGTCTTCATGATTTTCCTGTACATGTACTTCAATAGGATCAATAACCTTTAGTGCGGGTTTAGAAACACTTACCTGAAAATTGTCCATGTATGAGTGACAAAAGTTGATGACAGGATCGGGATTGAACTCCTTAACCAAGTAACCAAATCTTGGCTCTCTCTCAATTTTTATTTCCTTCCCACCGACTAGTATGGTGGCATAAGATAAATCTAGTTGAACATGTCCTCCGACCAGATTTTACCACTGTCTAGATGACAACATACCATAATTTGTAGGAATATCTACAATAGTAATGTCAGTTCTATATGAAACTTTAGGATAAGCAGGAAATCTAAATTCAACATCTTTTATAATACCGACAATAGGAACTGATCTATTATCCATTGCATAACATTTTCCATAAGGTGTATCAACTTTTAAACCAATTTCTTTCATTACATCAACTGACATAATATTAACTTTTGCTCCTGAATCAATCATGCAATTTCTAATTAACTTATTGTTAATCAACAAAGTTAAATAAAAAGGATCAACTTGATTGGGATTTTTATTCCATGTAGTTCCTAAGTACACAATAGGAGTTTCATTATTCTCTTTTACATTCTTTTCATCTTTTAATTCTTCTACACTAGATAAAATCTTCACAGTCTCCTTCATGTAATCAGGGAATTTCATCATTTCCATTAATGGAATAGAAATTTTTACCTAAGATAATGCATGATTCATAAACGAATGACAATCAGAAACTTGCTTACCAGAGTGTAACTTACTTAATGGCTTGGATAACTTAGGAGGTTGTGACATGTCTATCTGATTACTTTGATTGTTGGCTTTTCTTGATTCATCTTCCTGATGTGGAACTTTTGCAAACATGCCTGCAGGAGTACCCTGATCTGCATTAGTAATCTTATTCCTTCGCTGATATGTGAGCTCTGCCTGTTCAACTGCTGCAATAGTATAAGCCCTCTTCTCTTCATTAGTCAAATGTCTCAAAGTAGGTGTCTCTTCTTCATCTGAAAATACTTGCTGTGCATAATGTTGATGATCCATCCCTCTAGAATATGTCTAAAATATGCTCCTCATCTGAATCATCTTCATTATCTCTACCCCAAAGTGGCTCTGAAGACAAGGTATTTATAGTATGTTTATTTTCCATCTCATGACTTTCCTTCTCTAGAATAGCTTGTGCAACAACACATTGATCAGATGCATGGGGTAATCTACAAAACTCGCACCATGGCCCATCCTCTACCATGTGGTTTATTTTTCTCAAAGGGTCGGGAGTATCTTTAGTATAATTAGATCTTTCTAGCTTCCCATCTTTCCAATTAGTATGATAAGGCATATCATGTAACCTTGGTCTGTCATTTCTCTGATATTGTGGTCTTTCATTTCTATTTTTCTTTACTTTTATGTCTTGTAACATATCCATAATCTCTTTTAATTCATCCTTTCTTGGGGCCTTAGGATTATATAACTTTGCATCATCCCTCTTGTTTATTCTGTCTGCTGCCTTTCTGTTATTTTCTATTGTTGTTGCTATTTTAAAAGCTTGTGGCAGAGAATTAGGCCTATGAGACCTTATCTCATAGTGAGTTTTACTATCGAATGCACTTAGATAAAAATCAATCAAAAAGGAATCCACTAGTCTAATTTCTCTTGGAATTCTGTTTAACACCTTGTTGAATCTTTTGTTGAATTCTGAGACTGACTCATTCATGTTGTTTTTTATGCTTTTTACTTCATGTGAAGCAAAAGATGTATCATTGTGATCCCCAAATTTCTCTATGAATTGATTGGAAAAATCACACCATCCAGTTATAGATCTGTCAGGAAGACTCCTATACCATTTTTCCACGTCTTCTGTTAAGGATTGCACAAAAAGTTTCATGAAAACATCTTCATGATCCACTTCTAACTCTTCAATAGTGTTATTTAGGTTAATAACATGTTGCTTAGCAAACTCAACTCCATTACTGGAAAACTTTGGAATAGTCATTCTTAGATCATTAAAAATTGGATTAGGATATCCTCCCATTCCATCAAAATCAAGTTGTCTATATCTTTCTATCACCATAGGTGCTCTTGTTCTTTGGCCTACATTGTGACAGTTCCCATTTTGACCTCGCATATTTTGGTGATTTGTACTTTGGTGATTTTGGACATCATTATAATGGTTCCCCATGTTTTKYTKCCTTTGGTAATTCCRKTTATAATTCCATCCATTATTTGGTTGTCTTCGTGGATCACCTCTTTCATTGYTATTRTTGTTTCTTCCATATCTCCCTCTATCTTCCTRTTCAAATAATGGATTATCATGATTGCTATTGAAAATTGGATCTGCACTCTTTCTATGTGGAGGATTATATTTTGGCACCCCTTCTCCTTTTAGTATTATCTTTTCTTTTGATCTTTCTCCACTAGTCCTATTATTAGGTGATAAATTTAGATCATTTCTCTTTATCCCTAATTTATCCAACTTTTCGTTAGTGAACCTCTTTAAAGCTTTAGCCACCTTAGGATTCTTATCTCCATATTCATACAATTTACTAAACATGTTAAATATTTCTTCTTCTTCATCATCATATTCTTCTACTTCCTCTTCTACATCTAGTACTGGATTCTGATCTTCATTATCCTCAAAACCAAAGGGGTTTCTATTATCCTCCAAACTGTTATTTGTAAAATAATTTTCTTCATCATTATTAGTATTCTCTCTATCAGGAAACCGCTTATATCTGGTGAAATTCATATCAGATATATTTTTATTTTTACTTAAGTTCCTTTTAGGACTCAATTCCATATAGATGTTTTCTTTTTTATGCAGGGATCTTCTTCCGTTCATAGAAACTTAACACAACAAAATGAATTGCCGAAACACAAATAAATCAAATTTGTAGAGTCGCCACCTTCTTGATAGAAGGAAAGTAAGAAATATTTCTTTGGATTCTACCCCAGTAGAGTATGTGCCACAAAAATCTGATTTTAAGTTCTTTGTATATATGAATCTGAAACAAAATCAGAACTTTAATAGAAATTAGGAACTTTTATTGTATGAATTTTAAAAATCTTCCATTATGTTATTAATATCCACTTCTATGTAGGAAATGCAAAATCGTAAACTTTTAAAATTTAAATAACATGAACTTTTAAACGCATAAATTAAATGTTGAATTAAAATACCAATTCTAAACAAAAATCTGAATTATTACAACTCACCACAATGTCTTAAATAAATAAATCTCTATGCTGGTCTAAAAATAAAAAACTTTCAAAGTTTTACTTGCAACTCGTCCCCAGTAGAGTCGCCAATCTGTTGGTTCCCAAAACCGCAGATTGGAATCCTACGAGTCTTGCCAACTCGATGCTGGGATGTCCAACCAACTATGGCCAACTTGACGAAACTGAACGGTATAATCCAAGTTCCCTGCACTTCTGGCTCTGCAAGGCCAAGGCGGGTGTACCTGATCCTAAACAAAACATTTAAGTCCAGGATGCTTATAGTAGAATGGTTAAAATGTGAATATAATGAAAACTTACAAAATGGCCAGAATTATAGAAAGCTTTACAAATTATGAAGTAAAAAGTAAATGATTGTATAAATATAAGAGTGTTTTAAATAATAATTATGGATTAATGCCACAAATGAATATATTAAATCTTCAAAGGAGAGATGGAATAAATGCCAGCATATGAATTATGAATTAAGAGTAATATAAAGACCAGTGCCTAATTAAATGGGTATATAGAGTCAATATTATAAGCTGAAACGTACAACTTTATAAAACTTTAACAAATTTAAAACTATAAATAAATTAATAATCCAGACACGACGGATCAATTATATGAACATTATTTTAAACTACTCTAGGATGTATTTTAACTCCTGCGGAGACAAACCAGATATAAATATGGAAACAATTAAGTATTTCACAATATCTATGTTTATCAAGTTTAAAATGCAATAATGATCCGGTCCACTTATCTGAATATTAAAATATTTATAGAAATCAATTAAAAATATTTATAAAGGACACAACTTAATAATAATAATTTTAAAAAAACTCTAATACCCAGAAATAAAATAGATACACTTACAGATTATGCCAGAAATAAGAATGCACTAGAGACACTCCTTACGGATGATCTATACAATGTAGTTCGACTCCAGAAGCACATATAAATATATTTACTCAATAATTCAAATTCACTGGCTTAGTTCAAAAATTCATTCATCTGCGAATGAAAAAATAATATATCCAAGTATAATATTTATGCCAGTTTTTTACAACCGGCTATCTTCCTTCTTTTTTGTAGATTTTACATCTTATATTTATAAAATCTAAAAGGTATCAGTTGCTTTTCAAGCACCGCACCTTTTCATAAATAACTAATATTTGTTAATTCAAACTTGTCTCAATATGAGATAACTGAATTTGTAATTCTATCACCATTGTCTTATATGGAACACGGGCCTGTTTGCCAATAAGATAAATGACATATAAAATATCCAAGCTACCTATCCATTTATGCAAACTTATGCAATTCTTGCGTTTTCATTTTATCAATTAGCCTCGTGCTCATATGCTTCTTCTGCTTCCATTCTTCTTCGTCTGGATGCATATTTATTTTTTCCATATACACAATTCACCACACACAACCTGATATCTTAAGACATTCGTCCATATTATGGAGAGTCTGATACAATTCAAATCTTCAACGGTGCTTCCAGGAATTATGTTGTTGTCGTCTATGCTTCAGTTTGGCACCCAATACTTAGCCATCGAAGACAATTATTTCAACACTCCTTTGTTGGCGGCAATAAAGATGGAATGGTTTCCGGTATGAACACTTTCTACAATGAATGGTTCCTCCATATCTAGACCGAGGTTGTTTAAGGCATCAAACGTGATCATATTCCTCTTGGAAATGATGCGTGAGCACACTGGGAATTATCTGCTACATGGGTGACTTTCCTTCGATTACTTGCATCTTGTGGATCGTATTTGTTATCTCAAATTGTATCCTCCCAAGTCCTTCACGTACGTGTCTCTACATTTGCTTCAACATGATACAAACTTTTCTTCATAATATGATCAAATCATTCCTAGGCTATCAACATTATTATCTGCAGGATGAAGAAATGAAATAAGTATTCAGGTTATCAAAATCATGATGATTTTAATATTGCAATATTTTGTGTGATGATTGAGGTTTATATATTATGAACAAAATGGCTTGAGGATGTAGGGAATATATATTAAGTCTAATTTTAATAAATAAATAAAAATAAAAATAAATAAGCTATAGGATAAAAAGATTATAGGATACACTCAAATGGAGGCTCTAATTTTTTCAAAAATCAGGACTCCATCAGGGTTCACCAAATGTAAGACCAAAAAAGGGGTTAGAAGCATATCTAGGTAACCACAAACCCTAAAAAATATGCTACCCTAACTAATCTAACATTAAAACCATTTGAAACAAGAGTTGAAATATATGCAAGATAACACAAGCAAACTCCCTTCAAATGTAGTTTTAATGGTCTCCTTTCTTCTCCATAGAGGTTGATATGTTTCTCTTTGACAAATACCAATTGCACAAAGAAGCTTGAAAGCTTGAATTGATAATGATAATTACTAGGAGGTAGTGATCTTGAGGCTTTCTCAAAATCTTGTGGTTAACCTTGAATGAGAGGAATGCATCCCATTTTATAGAAAATGAGAGACATTTAGGTGAGATTGTACACAATCCTTGCATAAATGCAGATTTTGGTTGGTGAGATGCTTGGAAGTATGAAATGGGGGAGAGATATTAAGGATATATTAAAAATATTTGTGAAGAACCTTAATAGGGATGAGAATCCTCAATTAAGGGATATGATATTTAGGTGAGATTATGAATCTTTAATCAAATCCATAATTCAATATTCTCAAGTATTCCTCAAAATCAAATTAGATTTATGAAATTGTAAAATCCCATAAATTGAAATTAGCTAATTAATTAATAGAAATTAATTAATTATTGGAGACTTAGGAAAATGGGGAATAAATAAAGTTCATTTATTTATTCAATTAGGACTTAGGATAAATTATGGGTTATTCATCCAAAGGGGGAAATTAGTGGGAAATAGGTCAAATTGAAGGTGATGATGTTAAATTGAAATGATTTTGATAATTTTGATAATTATTAGGGTTAATTTTGAGGGTTCCAGAATAGTTTAGGAAATCATGAGGCATCGATGAGCTTTGACAATGCGCCCGCGTAATGATGATTGGAAGTGATTGAAAAGCTCCAATGAACTTTGATGGCGTCATAAGATTGAAATCAGGAAACATCAATGATCTTTGACAACGTTCCTAAAATGATAATCAGAAATAGTATTGGCAGTAATGAACAACACTATTGAATTGAAATTGATAGATTGATAGCGATAACACCGATGATCTTTGACAATGTTATCAAATGGCTGATTGAAAGGATACGAAGCATTGATGATCTTGGACAATGCTCCTGTAATGATGATAAGATTGATTGAATTGAATTAGGGTTTGATCAATTGGTTTGAAATTGGGTTAATTAGGCATCAGTGATCTTGGACAATGCCCCAGAATGGTCAGAAATGAGTCCAGACAATTCTGCAAATGATTAGGAATAGAATCAGATATATTTGAATTGATTTAGGAAGGTTTGGAATGGTTTAGGATTGAATAGGATTAGTTTAGGAAGGGAAGTTTTGGGATGGTTTAGGATCAAATAGGATCAGTTTAGGAAGGTTTTGAAATGATTTGGAAAATGATCGATTTGATAGCAAAAGTAGAATTATTAGTAAATAATTGAACAATTTTGCAACATTCAATCATTGATGAAAGACATAATGTTGCCATATAATAAAGATCGTATGCATGAAATAGAGGAGTAATTAGGTCACAAAACAACATTTCGACTGTAATGCAAAAAATATTAAAACACGTAGACCAGCAGGCTCAAACTATTTTTAGGTGTCTACAACAATATTTGAGCAATTTGCAGTAGCAGCAACATACTTTGCTTCTGCAGTAGACTGAGAGATTCATCCTTGCTTCTCTCTAAAGAATGATCCTCCATTTGTGCTCTTCCGATCATCAATATTTCCAACCCAATCAGCGTCGGTAAAGACCTTAAGTTCAAATTTCCCTTCTCTTCTATACCATAAGCCATATTCCTCAGTATTCTTCAGATATCTTAAGATTCTTTTCATAGCAGTCATATGTGATTCCCTGGGATTAACAAAAATCTACCAACAATTCCTACTGCATGTGCAATATCTGGTCTAGTATGTATAACATACATGAGTTTTCCAATCATTGATCTGTACAAAGTTTGATTTACCTCTAATGTCTTGTCCTCCTTTGTCAACTTACATCCAGTAGCCATCGATGTTCAAACTCATTTGGATTCTTCCATCTTGAATATTTTCAGGACCTCTTTAATGTATTTTGACTAATTAATGAAAATACCTTCACATTGTTGCATGATCTGTAGACCAAGAAAGAACTTGATCTCTCCAAACATAGACATCTCAAACTCTTTTCTCATCTCATTAGAAAATGATTTGCATAGCATATCATTTCCTCCAAATATGATGTCATCAACAAATATCTCAGCAATCAAAGTGTTAGCATCAGTATCTTCCTTTAAATGAAGATTGTTGTTTTCACTAGTCCTTACAAATCCAATACTTATTAGATAGGTATGAAGTCTTTCATACCAGGATTGGGGTGCTTGTTTTAATCCATACAGGGCTTTGTGAAGTCTACATACCATGTCCCTCTTGTCTGGATAATCAAACCCTTCTGGTTGTTCAATGTATACCTCTTCTTCAAGTATTCCATTCAGGAATGCAAACTTGACATCCATTTGATATACCTTGAATCCTTTATATGTAGAATAAGAAAGTAATATTCTTAGTCCTTCTAGCCTAGCAATGGGTGAAAAGGTCTCTCCATAGTCAATTCCTTCTTCTTGTGCATACCCCTTGCATACTAGTCTTGCTTTATTCCTTATGACTTCTCCATTCTCATTTAGCTTATTCCTAAATATCCATTTTGTGCTGATGACATTCTTGTCATCTGGACTTGGCACAAGTGACCATGTTTTTTTTTTCTCAATCTGCTCAATCTCATCATTCATATCACTTATCCATTCTTCATTATCAAGTGCAGCATTGACAGATTTTGGCTCAAACTCACAAATTAGACAGCTTGAGTTTAGAGACTTACTTCTTGTTCTTGTACCATCTTTCTTATCTCCTATGATCTA
>MU227600.1:506610-526562 GCA_018584345.1 Thuja plicata | reverse complement strand
TTTGGAAATGAGAGCAAAGAGGAAAGATCTTAAATTCCTGTTTTAGAAAGGAATGTATATGATAGTTCTAGGAATTGAAATGGATGAGATGAAGTACCAACCTTACAAAATGGTAGATCAAAGATTGCTATTTTCTAAGATCTATAGACTATTTCTAGAGATGCCTATAGTTGATACCAAACCGGAATAGAGAGACGGACAAAACCCAGAAATATTTTTCCATTTTGATGTCATCTTATGAAAAAGGTTGACCCTGTACCACTTTTTCCAACTCGATATGCTCAACTTTGAAAGTGCCCCTGTTCACACAGTTCGAAAGAAATTTGAAAAGGGTATCCAGATCTGGCCTCAGATTTACATTCCCAAACCTGTACCTATAAGAAAAATGTTTGTTTGTTGGGGGAAAGGGGTTTTCCTTGGTCAAACCCCCGTTTTGGAATTAACCTTATAATATAATTGAAATTGCAGAGATAAACAAAGTAAACACATAAATTCACCTTGCTTGTAATGTCCTTGTGGCAGATTCAAATCCGTGAATCCACAAGTATGCATCAAAACATGGAATGTAGAATGGAAGGATGTCTTCAATCTCTTGCTTATAGATCTCCAACACCAAGTCTTGAATGGATTCTTGAACTTGACAAGGGATTTGGAAGAAGATGGATGGAGAGATCACCAAAAGGGAACTTTTTGGTTTGAATCCTTCAATGGCCTCCAATGGATCTCCTTCATGCAAATAGATTTTTGAATTCTTGAAAATATATGGATGCTTGCTTGAAATCTTTCTCCTTAGCTTGCTTGAATTTCACTTGAAAATCCTTCTCAATTTCGTAATGATGCTTAGAGGAAATGAAAGGAGAAGGCTCCCTCTTATATGAAATTTGGGCACAATCTTATAAGGAGGACTACATAGGATAATTAAATCATCATTTAAGCCTTTACCCATAGGAGAGGACCAATATTAAATATAATTTAGGAATCAACCAATTCGGAACTCAAAACAGCAGACCCGGAAGTGGGAGAAAACTTTTTGTGAAGACTGACATCCAGGAATCTGTGGGATTCTGGGTTTGGGACCCTAGGACAAGGTTGAGTTTGACCCTATCCTAGGAAAGGTTCAAGGTCAACCCTATCCTAGGTCAGGGCCAAGGTTGACCTAGTCCCAAAAGGTCGACCCTATCCTCAAATCCTAGGATCACAGGTCAGAGACCCAGAATGCAGAATTCAGGTCAAAAAATGGTGGACAGAAAGGAAGAACAGGGGGGAAGCCATGTCAAGATTAGGAACCCAGTCAAGGTGCTTTTCATGACCCCAAACCACTTACTCAAAAGGATAAACAAGTGTAAAATGGAAGTGCTTCCATTTTCTGACTATACAGTACCAATCAAATTTCCAGATTTATTGAAGATCTTTGCCTTCCTATTTTCAAATGCTACTTTGTGACCTGAATTATTCAACTAAGAAACACTCAATAGATTATAATTCAATCCATTTACCCAATAAGCACTCTCACACTTTATTTGGTTATTCAACATTATTGTTCCTCTACCTTCAACTGGACAAGGTGTGTCATTTCCCATTCTTACTAAACCACCTTTATAGTATTCAAAAGTCTCAAAATTTTGCTTATCATCGGTCATATGGTGAGTGCAGCCACTATCTATGATCCAAACATCATTTTTGCTAATTTTATATATGAGAGTTGTTTCTACATACCTATCTTCATCATCATCTGAATCATCTTTTACAGCCACAAACACCATCTCGATGTCTTCATCAGATTTGGTGTCAGTATCATCATCCTTGCATTTTGCTAGGTAACTGGCCTTCTTTCCTTTGTCCTTATAATCTCGGGTATCTCTTCTTTCTGATTGTCGGTAGCTTCTATAATCACTTTTGTCAGACTTATTTTCAAATGATCTATCATTACTTCTGTCATCTTTTCTTTTGTTAGTACATCTTGTAGCAAAGTGTCCAATCTCTTTTCAATTAAAACAAACAAGTGGTAATTTACCTTTGTATTTACCTTTGCCTCCTTGCATTCTTCTGGCCATAAGTGCTTCAATTTCATCAAGATCATCTTCTTCACTTTCACTATCACTATCTTTTCTCATAGTGTTTTTGTTACTTGATTTACTTATTCTTATAGAAGTTTTGAACACAGACTCTATGTTTTGTAAGACACTATTATCAAAGTTATTCATCTCAAATGAAATCAGTCTTCCAATTAAACTGTCTAGAGTAACATTGTTATTTTCTACTGCTCTCATTTCTTGAATGGAAGATACTCTAATAGAATAAGTGATGTTTTCACCTTCTTTCATTTTGAGATCATCAAACTTTCCTCTAAGTCTTTCTTCCTTGGCTCTCAAAACATTTTTGTCAGCACCATGTACAAGCTTCAATTTGTCCCACATCTGCTTTGCAGTTTTGCATTCTTTGACATTTTCAAATTCAACATCGGAGAGTGAGGAAGTAAGCTCTATCATCATGTCATTGTGTTCATGCTTCTCTCTCATTTGTTCAATTGTTGGTGCTCCTGTGGGCAACACATATTCAGTTTCTAGGAATTGAGTAACATCATTACCAATACCTGATGAGTGGAGTCTTATCTTGCTCTTCCATGAAGAAAAATTGTCTTTGTTCAACTTGGGCACATCTCGTATGTTCATCTTGTGATCTTTGGCTTAGGTCTTGAAAACTTCCTTCTAAGAACACAACCTCTGATACAAATTGTTAGTAATAACTGAGAGGGGGGGTGAATCAGTGGCCTCAAAAATTAATCCTTAAATCAACCCTTCAAAACTTATAACCAAAAATTATTTCTCAAGTTATCTTATGTCCTACAATATGAATGCCTTGAATAACTTATATCAATTTACTTCTTGTCAGATTGCTCCGTTAAACCTTCTTCTTAATGTTTACCGATAAGCAGTCATCTATTTACCAAAATACCGTAAATATGCAGAGTATACTGATATATCCAGAATGAATTATGTAAGATACAAAATAGTAAAGAAATAAATCATACACACATAACACATGGATTTTAACGTGGAAACTTTGTTAAGGGAAAAAACCACTGGGACCGGACCCCAAATTTTCACTCTTCTGAAGTGAGCATTGTTAAGAGCCAACCCTATTAAAGGTTACAAACACACTGTTAGGTGTGACCTTGTTAGAGGATTTTATACATGGAGGTTTTCACTTAGTATTGGGCATCTAATGCTACCATCCTTGAATCAGCCTCATTCTTAAACTGTCAATAGGCATCGGGCATATCCAATGCTACTTTCATGAATCAACCTTTTTGGCACTCCTTGGGATGTACCTTAATATATAGAAGACTGATAAGTCCTACTCGATTAAGAGACTTGATGCTTCAATGGTTAAACTGAAACATTATGACCTATCCATATTGCAACTTAAATTGTAGATTTTCAGATCTATTTAAGTACATTACCTCTCTAGCCAATGTATCAAATCAATCCTTGTGCTCCATACTTTCTGCTTTGTGATGTTGTGCTCAATGTTCGTCGGTGTCTACAAAATTCCTTAGCTCTTCCTTCAGCTTGTTTGATCAACATTGCATGAAGTTGTTCTTCATCAATTTCTCTTCAACATCCTCTTTTTATTCACTCCCCTTAATCCCCTTCATAAAATGAATTAAGCTTGTCTCTTATATAGACATGATATTCATTGTTTCTTGATTCTTGATTCTTGGCGTGAAAAACAATCTATCTAATTAGATTTAAAGCATAACTCCTAATTTGTCTCGTAGATATCTTCTTTCCAACTATACAAATCATCTTTAAATCAATCACTTATCTCTATTCAAATAAAACAAAGTAAACAATTAGTTAAGTCTATATTTAGCTCTGCCAGCTAGATATTTTGTCATTTTCTAAACTCTCTATTCTGTCAGTCACCACTGCAGTTAGTCATCGGTGACAACTGACTATTTTTTCAGTGAAACTCCAGTTAGCTTCATGATCTATGTTCATTGGGAAACACTATATTTTCTTCTATCGGGTTACTATGTGCTTTGATCGTTGGGCAACACTGTGACTTTGCTTGTCGGTAGTGCAGTGCATTTACTTGTCGGGTATCACTGTGACTTTGTTCTTTTTCTCTGTCTGTTGGGTGCACTCTGTCGGTGTTGTTTATCACTTAGTGAATACTTGACTTGTATGCATTACTGATAGCATAGCCTTGGTTCCTTTGGTTATCTGAATTCTTTGGCATTATTTACATGACCATGTAGATTATATTAGGTTGACATTAATGACAATACAATACATTAACTAATTTAATGTCTTGCATAATTATCAACTTAACATCTTCAAAAATTTAATGAGTTACATGTCATCAAGAGAGAGAGAGAGATTATCTCTCTCTCCCTATCTTTGGGCATCCAATGCTTGAAGTCATTGAAGGATGTTCATATGTATCTCTCTCTCTCTCTCTCTCTCTCTCTCTCTCTTCCTATCTTTGGGGCATCTAACACTTCAAGTGATTGGAGGATACAAACACAACTATTGATGCAAACACTAATATGAAAACAACATAACTCAATCCAAATAGATGCATAGAGTGCATGTGTACATCATATGATATATGCATACATAAAAAGAAAAAATTGTTATGCCCTGCATACCTGTCCCTACATTTTGTTGGCAAAATGTTGGGTCCCCCTTTTTGGTTTTGCATTGTTTCTTTTCCTTTTATTTTCCTCCGGCCTTTGCCTCCGTGGGGTTAGTATTTTCTTTTCATCTTGGTTCCTCTTCCTCTAGGACCCAATCCTAGAGTCTTTTTTTTCTCTTTGTGCTGGCCGGATTTTAGACTCTAGGATTCTCTGTCATTACTTCCTCTTTTGCTAGAGGGTGTGGTTGCATGGGATCCCCGGGCCCGAAGTCCAGAGGTTTTCCTTTCTCAAGATTTTTAGAAGGAAAGCGGGATTTTTTTACCCTAGGGGTATAAATAGGGTTTCACCAGTCATAGTTATGTTTACCGCGAACAAATTACCACAGAGCGATTCAAGGTGATTAGAGCGATTTTAGCAGCGACTAAATGTGATTTGTTCTAAAGCTTGAACAGTGCTTAACAGTGGTTGGAAGTTGTGCATTCATGGTCATTTGAAGCTGATTAGTTTCAAAGTGCCTCCCATTCTCATCCTCCCACATTCCTTGTTTATAAGGTAGGCCCTTCTGGTTCTCCCTCATGCTTTCTAGTCTTGTTTTGGTTTTCTTGCATTTTTCTTTTATCTCTGGTTTCCCATTCTGTTCTTGGCGTCGCCTCCCGTTGCTGGGATGACTCTGCTAGAGGGTTGTCCACCCTCTATGCAGTTGTAAAAATAGTGTATTTCTTGTATATTTCCTATAAATTGTGTAAATTTTTTGTGTCTAGTTGTATGTAGGTTTGTTTCTAGGTCTATCTGTAAAAGTGTCCCTTGGCCCTCTATGCATAAGTGTCTTAGTTTGTTTTTGCATGTATATTATGTAGAGTTCTATGTATTCCCTCTCATCTGGTGGTGAGCTCACTATGCCCCTCTACATGTCTCCAAATTGTCGATCTCGCCCTTTTGGTGTCTGCAAATTTGAACTCGGCACCTCAACTGGTCAAGTTTGCAGGTTTTATCTCTCCTCTATCATCTCCACTTTAATGGCGGGTTTAATTTTCCCACACCTGAGCATTCAAAATAGGCCCAAGTGGCATTCATTCCCTCACATGTTTGGACATCTGTTTCCTTCAATTCCATTACTCCCTTTATTGCATGACCACATGACGCCCCCATGTCAGCCTAGTATGGCTAATTTTTGGTCATGTCAATAACAACCAGTTTTCCAGACTTTGGGTCCCAAGTTCCCCTTTGACCTTCACTTCATTCATCGCATGAGCCAGAATCCCTGGAACCCCTAGGCATTGACCAAATTTCGAGTAATTCATTTTTTTTAATATATATTTTTGGGTTTTGATGCAAACTAACACCTTTTCAGGAACAGATGCAAGGCCATGATAAAATCTTTCAAATCTAGAAATCTATCTTATTTTATCTATATTTACGGTTGTTCAGTCTTGTAGGTTGTCAATAAATTCATACTTCAATCATGTCTAAGGCTTCTTCTCAATCCGGGAGTCTGGAACTCCTTACTACTTCAACAAGGGCAGTCGTCAGGATAAAGGTCAAGAAGGCCTTAGAAAAGCTTCCACTAATAATGAAATATTTGAAGGGAGAAACCATTTTGGGATCTAAGGTAGATTCCAAGCTACAATTGATCACCGACACAAGTGTTGGAGCATGGGCTAAAATGGAGGCCTTGGTGAAAATAATGTTCATTCAGCATAAGGCCAGAGATCTAATGGCACTCAATGTGGCCACTTCCAAAATCCTCAAGGCCGCCTACTTCCCCTGCTTAGTGCAAGCTCCGAAGCTTATTCTCACATTGGAAGAACACTACAACACAATTGTCTGAGTTATCATGCTTTCCACTCCTCTTCCATCTAGATACCCAATACCCTTGGTGTCTCTAGATGCCACAACATTTTCTTTGAGGCTAGGGATTCCCCAATGTTGTTGTTATCACTCGGGCCCTAGCATTAAATAAATTTGAGAAGCTCCTGCACATTTCCTTGCAATACCTCAACTCCAATTGGCTCAAGACCCTGAGAAAAGATTATAAAAAGATGAAATTAGAGATACCCCACACAGAGCTCAAATAAAGCATACAAATGGGGATCATTTCCTTGTGCAGGGTCTTTGGAGAACCCCATGCCCAGGAATTCTTGGCATGGATGTATTAATTCTTATTCAGCATCGCCTCTGCCAGACAAAATTTTGATTGGGCCACTATCATTGCCAATCATGTAGACACCCATCTCATCAGGGTCACCCAGTCCTCCAAATTTGACATGACTTCATACGTCTTGTGGACACTGGTGCAACAATGACCCATAACTAGGGGATTACTCACTATCGGCATCTTCAGGACTGGCAAGGGCCAAAATGCTCCATGGAACTATTTCTCACAAATACAATGGGAGGCTAGTTTCCCCAATTTTTGCAGAGTAAACAATGCCTTCATTTACTATAATATTCTTACACCCACTCGGGATGTTGGCTATCATCTTTCAAAGGAGGCAATGACTTTGGTCAGCACTTATGGCCACTATTACATCCAGTTTCAACAACACTCCTACATTTGGGTGACCGGCTTCTCCAAGAAACCCTACCTATTGCCCAAGCATTGTGGGGATACGATTATTCTCTTAGAATATTGTAGGCAGATCCTAGAGCTTCATGCATTCTTTGCATTGAAGAAGGTCACCCATATTCCATTCCCAATCACCTACAAGAACTACACTTGCAGCCTTGCAGCGGAAAAAGAGGCCGATGGTGAATTAAAATGTCTGGGGCTAGCAGAATTTTACTTGGAGTGGAAGAATTTTGACCCGTTGGATAAGATAGCATCGGCACTGCCCCAGGCGTCAGACCCCCACAAGCCTCACATGGAAGACTTCTAGGCAAACTGCCAAGATGATTTGGAAGTCTGAAATTGACATTTCATAAGAATGACACAAGGTATGATGAAGTGTCTCAAGCTTCAAACCTTTCCTAAGGACTTTTCAAATACCAGGTCCACAGAGATTTCACAGTACAAGGCTATGGGAGTAGACAAAATGGCTCTCCCTCCAGTGGACTGGGACACCCTGAAAATCCCATCAATTGAGGACATCACCCACGATGTGATTGAATGTAGTCATGTGTATTTTCAAAAGGTATGTCCGAAGAGTACTCGCAGAGTTGGCCCATTTTTGTAGGGATCCACTTCTGGAGCCAAAACCTCCATGCAAGGCGAGGATAGATGGAAAAGAAAAGTTGGGACCCCAGCCTAGATTCTATCTATAATTATAGTTCCTATTGTGGAAAAGGTGCACCTTCAGCTAACAGTGTCCCACCAGATGAAGGAAGCAATAAGCACCCGACTTGGCATCCTGGTTACTCTGACAGAACCTGCCCTCCCTTCTGGCTCCTCCTCACTTGCAAAACTTATGGTCCAGGTAGCAGGGACAAGAGGGGAAGATGAACATGCAGCCATTTTGGATGTCTGACCCCCATTGGTAATAAGGAAGAAGAAGAAAAAGACAAATGTTCCTCAGCCAAAGGCAGATGTAGATCTTGGGATGCCTAACATCCCCAGGTGGAGATAATCTTAGACTCCCCTAAACCAGAGAATCCCTCGGATACCTCCCATCCACATGATTATTTTGATGACATCTTTGGGATGAATTAATTTGTAAATTTACAAGGGGATATAGGGAAATCAGTGGAAGAGATCACCGCCCAAGAGGAAGAAATAATCCTCACTAAAGGGGAGATACTAAAAAAGGAATTTTCCACGAAGTAGGAAGTCTGATTGGAAAGAGAGAAAGAGCCAGAACATGTGGACATCCCAGATGTTCAAGAAATCCCGGTCCTGGAGACCGGAACAGGAGAAAAGAGGAAAGTGCAATATGAGCAGCCGACCGATGTTGCTAAAGATGGGAGCACTAAGATGATAGATGTTGATACTATGAAGGTGGATAGTGCAGGTGACCCTGAGAACATAGAGAAAGAGTCCAATGAGACTATAAATGCCTAAGGTGAGTAGCAGAATCCCAGAGGAGACTCAAATGATCAAGCCCTAGCAACAAGGTCACCCCCGCCACAACAATGGTTGGTGGAATCGAAGAAGAGAAAGGCCCTGGTGGTGGAAAATTCCCATCTCTCCCTGGCTGAGATGATGACATAGAGTCAAAGCACCCCCAAGATGAAAAGGGCCCGGACCCTCCATTCCATTTAGACTGGTTTGGGTGGAGCTACAGTCGCAGTCATTGCGACACCTCCCCCAGATAAAGAGGAATTAGTAGTAAGTAATATAGATTATACTTTCATAGAGGTACCTCTAGGGAAGAGGGATAAGCAGCGTGAACTGGACCTACTGAAAGAGGCCAGTCAGGAAATTAAGGCCCGCTACGATAAGCAAGCCCAGAGGCTTAAGGAAGAAAAGGAGAAGAATATAAATCTTGTCGGGCTACTAACAGAGTTAGCACAACCATTAGCTAAAATACATCTAGAAGCTTCTACATCTAGAACATCGCTCCTACAGGGTGACATCGATGCAATAAGGAACATGAAAAAGAAAGCACAGGCGGTCGACGACTAGGTAGCCGAGAAGGTAGGAAATGTCTGGCATTTCCTAGTAACAACACTCTCAGACCTGCACATGGCTGGAAACATTTTGCACCATGCCAAAAATACCATTTCCATATGGGAGGGAGAGATCAAGCAATATGAGGCATGGATGAGTGAGCTAGGAGATCTCATGAACCTCGAAGAGGAACCCGTCGCAAAAATGGGAATTTTGGGGGAGGATTCTTTTGATTTTATCTGGGTCAACACTTGAGACTTGATCTCAAATTGGAGATTAGCAAGAAAATGGTAGAGGCCCTGAAGGAAAAATTCCCAGGAGTGGAGCATTCTTTGAATTTATACAAGGCATTTGTTACAAGGGTTTTGGGAGTCGATCCCTTTAGCACAAATATGTGTACTCTAGTGGATCGTGTTGTGGGGAAGTTTGATGAACTAATGGAGTCGCGGCACCAGTCCCCAGGAGATTTTGATGAAGCAAGGATGTCACATTTATCCTACATGATGCTTCGGGCCCATGATGCCATGAAGATGGCTGAGGAATTTAAAGGGAACACCCTAGATTTGGGTGAGCAATTAGATATAGCCAAGTACTACCAGACATGCATCAAGGGTATCAATGAAGAGGGAATTCCCCAACTTTTGGAAGCTTTCAAAACATATAAGGCACAATAAAGTTCTCCAAATATTTTCATCAGTAGGGTGAAATTTTGTAAAATTCTTTATTCTTTGAGCACAAGCTCCCAGACTCTAGAATTCCAGATCCAAAGTTTTGTATTCTTTCAAAGTGACCCGTGTCCAGGTTCCCCAAAGTTAAATGGTCGTTGTCAAGAAGTTAATAAGGGGTTAGCAAGTAGGTGATCCCAATAAAGCATGTTAGATGGAGGGATGGCTCTAATAGATGATTCTCCTGAGGTGCCACTCCAACATTAACTACTTGGTACATCAAAGACAGTAATCCACATTTTACATTAAAGAGGCATGTTGCCTCAAACTTTGGAAAGATTGGATTTCTTCTGCTAATACCCCAGCACTCTCTTCTATGTCGATTCTTCTAGCTTTCTTGTCTTCTTCTTCCATCTTGTCAGACCTCTGCTCTTTTTGAGGAGATTGTAAGTGGTGCAGGTAGTACCGGCCACCGGATAATATATTTTTTATGTTGAGTATATAGTTAGACTAGGTTAGTTTTAGGGCAAAACTATGTGTATAAATAAGAAGTCCAACCTCATAACAAGGGTCAGCAAAATTGATGATTTTGCAGTCCAATACTATTAGCATTTCATTTTTAGTAGTTGCAGGAGCTCAATGCTCAGTAGTTCTTAGTTGTTAGATGCTCCCTTGGAGCCATAGATGTATACACTAGTGATGTTGGAACACTCTGTTAATGAAGAAGGAAGAATAGTTTATGGAAATGATGTTGTTGATGTTCTGATTTCCAAGTTAGCGATATCTTTTTGTGTTGTATGTTTCTAATGTCCTTTGCTCTAATTTTTAGTTTATATTGATGATCTCATCTCCCCTTGTTATTGAATATGTATGAATCAATAGTTTTGTATGTATTCAGTATTTAGTTTAGTTCTTACATTGGAGAATAGTTGATGTCTGAAGTATGTTGCATAACTATAAGTAGAAGTAATAAACTCAAACTCTGGCCTATATTTTTTTGTTTATTTGGTAAACTTAACATGCTTGTAGGAAACCCCATCCCCATTGCCAAAATCCCTGAAGAAGATGAGTAAAACCAGCTATCCCCCTGAACAAAATAGTCACTTTCCCAACTTAGCTTCCCCACACTGTCGAGACCCAAAACTCAGGTGCTTGAAGGCCCGAAGAATTTATTCTCTGGAGGACCTTTACAGGCAAATTTGGTTGGTACCCCGGTACCCAGTGACAACTTATCACTATTGATAGGACCGGTCACAAAGTCCCATCAACAAAACCCTACTCTATAATAGTTTTATATTTGAAGAAAGAATAAAAACATGAGTTAAGTTGTCCATTGGAAGGGAAAGAGTGCAAAGAGAAACCATCTTTTTTCTTGAATGCTAGTCACATGGGATGAACACTAGGTCCCAATATAGTTGGTTAGAGCTCTATTCCAGATCAGAGGCCACAATGATTATTCAAGAAAGTCAAATTTGGAGTTAGAGGCCCATCTGTGCATGTTTTTGGGTCATGATTATCACTAGATCTTCCCCTTCTTCATCCTTCCTATAGATATTTCACTAGAATCTAGTGGATCAACTAGTTATTGTAGAGTTCATCTGGTGTTTACTTTGTAATTGGTGCTTAATTTTTCTTTAAAAGAAAGTTTAATGTTTAGAGTTAGGGGCCCCCACATTTTTGAAGGAAAGGACGAGTGATCAATTTTTTAATCCTCTATTTTTCTAAGAGGCTGTTGAAGCCATTATAACTGGTATGATAGCAATTTTCTTTGGAGTTTTGAATAAAGATCATAGTTTTGCAGATCTCCTTTGATTTAACTTTATTGTATGCAGTCTTGGATTTGATACAACCTTGTAATATATTCATCTTTTGGGTCATGCAAGTATTTGTCTCTGTTATGCATCTTTAAGTGGGACAAATTGACCCTCACATAGGATGAAAGTTGTGATTTCAATAGTTTCTCCATAATCTAGATATTTTTGAAGAGTATTAATCCTCCTAACCTATATTTTAAAAAGAAGTTGTGAATCATCCTAATGAAGCACTTATATGTGAGTTGTTTAATCATCAAATGTGTGTCATATGCTTAAAATCATCTCCCTTCAAGAAATTCCTAGTTATTAGAGTTGCATTGGAGTTACATCATAATTGGTGTATCACCTAGTAGTTTATATCTATTCAAATTCAAGTTTTTCCCTTTTGCATCTTCTATCCATTTTCCCATAAAAAAAAAATTTTCCTTTTTTTGTTCAAATATCTACATAGGTGAAATATCAAATAGGAACTGGCCTAGAATGCGGAGATTAAATACATCCATAGGAAATCCCACCACCTAGGAGTGTTTCCATGTTGTTCTGGAATCCTTAAGTATTCATGCAAGACTGAGGAGGGTGTAATTCCAATCCCTTGACATTTTAGGCACACGTAGTGGGATCTAGTTAGAGAATAGATTTTAATTATTGCTGGTTTTGATATGCTACCAACAAGTTCATACCTTGGAGAGGTTATCTTTTTTACATATCTAGCGACTCTCCAGACACAGTCTACTGGTTTCATAAGATCAAGTGATGGTATGTTCAAATAAAATTTACATTCTGATTTCCAACCTTCACATGAATAGAGATGTCAAATTATTCTGGACAGTCAGAATACATACCATAACATGAGAGTTACCCATATGTTCAATATTTCCCAAACCAATATGTTCCTACCTAGTTTCCTGGTCAGTCTTAAAATCCTCAAGTCCTACAAGAATTTCATGATCATAAGAAACAACAAGAAAATATGCAAAATATACTGTAGAATTTTACCAAGCAGATTGATGATATCAAAGGAGAACATGAGTATAACATGCAGAAAGAGCATTTTTCTTGTCAATATGGGGGCTCACTGGCATAAGAAAGTTTTATTTTACAAGAAGGTTGCAGTCAAAGAGGAGAAAATGAGATCATTAATTGAAAGATTACAAGAGCTAAAGGTTCAAGAAGCTTCTTGTGCCCCAAATTTGCATATAATTAAAGAGATTTCCAAGATTGAGATTCCAAGTTTTAGGGGTTATAAACTTGTTATAGAAATAGGAAAGCCCCTACAAGAGCCCTTGAGTGATCATAGTCAACCATCTCACTTTATTAATCCTCAATCTGATTTATGTTATGTAGTTGAACCAAATGATCAAGATACCAAGCATCCATGACAGCCATCATGGACTCAACATCTTGGCTTTCAGATACCAACCCTTATTGAGGTTACCCCATGCAATCCAATCCAAGATAAGGGAACTAAAAATAAATTTAGTTCAAAACTTGATGATAAAGTGATAGAGGCTCAAGAGCATAACGAGTTGGGACAGGAGGTACTAACAAATTTATTTGTTGAGCTTCCTACTTATTTTGAGTAGGATGATGAACAATTTCCATTGGCTTCAAAAGAAGAGTTGCAGAAATAAGATGCCATGATTTGGTTGATGAACTTCCTTCTTTCATTGAGCAAGATAAGGAATTTTTGGTTCTAATCACATTAGCACAAACTTTGTTGCAACAGAAGGATGACAATAATGAAATAGAAAATAAAGATGTATCTTCTCAAGATATGGAAGCTGACATGATCTATGAGGAGGATTGTTTTGACAGTATTATTGAGAATTTCTATGTGAATATTGATGCTGATATATCAAATGAAAGCCTGGTGAAAAAGGTTATCTCAATTTGTGAACATTTGTCTGCTTTCATTGAAGAAGGAAGTCTTGTTGCAGAGTGTTCCTTCCTAAATGAGGATAAGGAATTTCAGTTTGAGCTAGTTGTTCATAAAGGCCTTGTGGTGTTTGATAGTTTCAATAAAATCCTAGATATCTTAACAGAAGATGATAGTTCTTTTACTATGGAGGAGGAGTCAACATGGCAAGCAATTATGTAGAACAACCAATCAAAACAACAAGAAAGAGAATCAACCAGCGAAAGGAGCCCCAAGTTCATACTATCAAGAGGCTTCCCAATCATATATCTAGCCCAGTTGGAGATAAGTGAAAAGGTCTCATTTTTTTTAGCATCTAAACATAAAGATATTGATGATGATGATCAAATGTAGCCTATTGATTTATTCCATGATGATAGTTTCTTCAATCAGCAGAGTGAAGTAAGTCATAACATTTCCTTTCTTCAAATGTTGCATAAGTTGGCTAGATATTTTGTATTCTTCCATTTTTATGTATTCTTATATAAGCATGTAAATCATTGCAATTTAAGGAGAAAAGTAAAATATTTTATTGAACCAGTAAATGATTTTGTTTAGCATGTTTTACAGCTAGTTAGGTTATAGTAGGCTAGTTTTTCAGCTTTCAATAAGTGTTGTAGCACAATTGTTTTAGTTTCTTTAGCCTTAAGAGTCTTAGTTTCCATCTTTCCCTAAAACATATGTTTCTAAGGAAAATTCCCAATTCCAAAGCACTCACTGCATATTCATTATGAGAACACACTTAGCATTCATGATAGGGAAGTTGATCCCATCAACCATAAAATTCTGTTCGTATTGAAGACCTAGCTGCTGCATTCATTAGGGTTTTTTGGTTTCTCATTGACTCCATGCCCAATGTAATGGACAAGGCTACTATTTTTTTCTTTTTAGCAGGAAACCACCCCTGAGAGGTCACCCTAAATGTTACCAAAATTCCCTACCATGGAGGCAATTTTAACTAAGTATAGTCTGTAGCATGTGGATTAAATTAGATCCTATAAGAGTTTGAGCCCAGTGTGCCTTGGAAGACATAATACAACCCTGAGAAATCTTGAATGATATCTTCAATCACCATTGAATAAGTATGGTAGGGTAGAACAAAGAGGAACTACTGAAAATGTGCACTAGGTGCGCAGAGCAGAGAAAAGGCTAAAAGCACTTATCCCACATTCACAGCATGGAAAAATCATAAGTCACTTTTATATCCCAGTGCACAAGCAATAGGTTTTCCATGCAAGGCAGTCACATGATGGAGGAGTTGGCAGTCAGAGAGGTTAAGTTGGTGGGACTTGCGGTCAACGTTAAATTTTAGAGGAAAATGCTAATTCTAAAGGCCTTCAGAAATCATAGCAAGGAGGTGTGATTTTTGAAAGCCAATCATGTGTCGCCACATAGCAAAAAGTAAGCCTTCAAAAATCATAGCAAGGAGGTGCTATTTCTGAAAGAGAGGGAAAGTTCTAAGGAATGAAGCCTTCAAAAATCATAGCAAGGAGGTGTAATTTTTGAAGGAGAGAGAAAGATCTTAAGTAGTACAAATTTGGAAAACATAGGGAAGGCGGGAAATTCCCGAAATCTTGACAGACGTGGTAGTGGGGCCAATAAAGATAGGTGGCACAAGTTCATGGTCTTGTGGTCTGACACACACACACACACACACATAGAGAGAGAGAGAGAGTAGGGCACCATGTAGAAAGGTAGGCCCAAAGGTAGATTAACCCAAGGTGATAAAGTAAGCCACTAGGAAAGTGACACGTAGCGGTTGAGTAGTTTGGAAGCACAAAAGGAGAAACTAAAGAGTAGATAGATCAAATGATGCCCGTATTCTTGCCGAAGAAGATGCAAGGTAGTTAAAACCCATGATATTACAGGATGTAGATGCATTTCCAAGTCGAGGCAGATAAATGGGGCCCACAGGCTAAATCAGATGAAGCCACATATTCCTAAAGTGGGGTCAAGGTAGTCTTAAAAGTTAGTCAACCTAAAGGAAAATACTACCACATCACATCAAAAGGTGGATGACTAGATTTAAAGGGTTGTTAGACTTTTTTCAAATAATGTAAAAGGTAGTAGTCTCTGCATGCATGTAGAAGGTCGATAAGTGTCTCACCCATATTTATATTGAAAACAAACCCTCTTTTTTTCTTGCATGCTAGCCACATGGGCTAAACACTGGGTCCTAATATAGTTGGTTACAGCTTGACTCCATATCAAAGGCAATGATGATTATTAAAGAATAGTCAAATTTGGAGTTAGAGGCCAAGTTGTGCATGTTTTTGGGTTGTGATTATCAACAGATCTTCCTCTTCTTCAGCCTTTCTACAGTTATTTCACTAGAGTCCATTGGATCAACTAGTTATTATAGAGTTCATCTAGTGTTTGCTTTGTAATTGGTGCTTAGTTTTTTCTTTAAAAGCAACTTTGGTGTTTAGAGTTAGTGGGGCACACATTTTTGAAGGAAAGGAGGAGTGATAGATTTTTAATCCTCTATTCTTCTAAGAGGCTGTGGCAGCCATTGTAACTGTTATGATAGCAGTTTCCTTTGAATTTTTTAATAAAGATCATAGTTTTGCAGGCCTCCTTTGATTTCACTTTATTGTATGCAGTCTTGGATTTGATATATCCTTGAAATGTATTCATCATTTTGGGTAATGCAGGTATTTTTCCCTTTTATGCATCTTTAAGTGGGTAGAATTTACCCTCGCATAGGTTGTAAGTTGTGATTTCAATAGCTTCTCCATAATCTAGTTATTTGTGAAGAGTATTCATCCTCCTAACCTATATTTTTAAAAGAAGTCGTGAATCCTCCTTATGAAGTAATTATATGTGAGTTGTTTAAAAATCATATTTGTGTCATATGCTTAAGCTCATCTTCCTTCAAGAACTTCCTAGTGATTAGAGATAGATTACAATTACATCATCTTTGTTGTATCACCTAGTAGTTTAGATCTCTTCAAATTTATGTTCCCTTCTACATCTTCTATCCCTTTTTCAATAAAAGTTTTTTTTTTCCTTTTTTTGTTAAAAGATCTACATAGTTGAAATATCAAATAGAAGTCGGCCCAAAATCTAGAGATTCACTCCATCCATAGGAAATCCCACCACCTAGGAGTGTTTCCATGTTTTCTTGGAATCATTAAGTCTTTTGGCAAGACTGAGGAGGGTACAATTCCAGTCCCTCAATGTAACGCCCCACCAGGGAACCCACCATCTAACCTCTAAAGATGAAGTCAATTTTATTTTTTAAACTATTACAATGCATATAAACAAAAGAGTCAATACACATATGCTCATAAAACATGAAAGAAACATAACTGAAGATTCCCAAGTCCTCACAGGTTCCCTAGTACTACTACTCAAACCATATTGATTAATTTAATTACATTTAAGATCTTCGTAATGAATTGTAATTCTAATATATTTATAATACTTCAGAATAAATGATTACTGTCTCATGAACATGTTTCAATGATTAGTCACCATCATTTAATTCACCAACACAATCCATTCTTCATAACTAACTAATGGAATTCATAACATCTGTAAACTATCTTATAAATTTAGTTTCATAAAGACACTAGGGTAAACATTATCATTCATTATCGCATACCCTACCACCTAGATATACATTATACTAGATATATTTTAAGGCACCAACCAAAATGTTCCTAACTCGTTCTTAACATTAATCATAAGTTAACAATATGTGAATCAATTTATTAAGTTACTATCATAGGTTACACTAAACCAAAAATGTCTTGTAATTCTTTTCTATAAACTTCCCTTAATATTTGGCATCTCATTTCTCAATTAAAAAGCTATACCATGATTGTAATTCCATTATCAATAATCATTCCCAACAGTTCTTCTTATCCAACAATAACATTTCACCTTGATATAAACACAAGTTCACTCATTAACCAATCATTTCATAGTATTCCTTTTTAGTCTATTATATAAGAGAACTTACTTATCATATCAATATAAGCTAGGTCCTTATCCAAAAAACAAGAGAGAACCATAAGAATAACTTTTCATGCAAGAGATCACTTAATTTATTACAAGATAGCATAAGAGGGAAACAAATGACAAATTCCACATTATTTTAATGTTTTGAGATATATAAAAGTAGGAGCATAAATTTTCCCTTCATTTCACCTAGAAATACCCATTCCAATTACATTGCTTCTCCTTTCATTTACATTACATTACATTACCCAAAAAGGGCTCTCAATAAATCAATACTTCAGAATTACAATACATTGAAGTACATGATGCAAAATTAGAATCCTTGATAGCTTCCAAGCATGAATCCAAAGGTAAAGTCATCCAAGAAATCATGAATAGTACCTTGATAAGATTAACCACCCAACCACATAGAACCGTGAATTTCCACTCCCCTATGCTAGGAGATAGAACCAAGGTCCACACAAGCTCTAAGGCAATATAAGATCAAGAAGAAGCCTTTCACCAAAAGAACCATCCAAAAGCAAAAAAAAAAAAACAAGAAACACAAAATAAAAACAAATATCCAAACATCACAAAATACGAGTGAGGGCTCTAGATTACCAACTAGGTGAGTGTCATCACACAACCTGTGTATTGGTATCCTCCCTGGCAACCATGTAACACCGGTCCCCTTTCAAATTTTAAGGATCCACTGTGGCCATTACCCATGGTACCGGTACTCCAAACAGGTTTATGCAAACTATAATATCACTTATTTTTATTATGTGTAAACCCCCAAAGCCCAAGTTCATTTTTTTATGGTTATCACTTGATTAAGAACTCGCCCATAGGATCTCCTAGCAACCACTTTGTGTCCTGGCACCTATGGTGAGCCACCCTAACAATGTGTAGAATATGAATAGGAACAATAGATGGCCATCAAAATACACCTTGATAATGATATGGAAATTTCTTATACACAAAATCAGAGAAAGAACATAGAAGAAAATAATACCAAATGAAATAAATAATCAAGAGGAACGGTGATAAAATGACATCCTAAACCTTCCAAAACTTAATAACTATTAAATATGAATTTAACCACTATTCAAATATAAAATTCACATATAATTAAAAACCACATATGATGACATAATCACTCCAAATAATATATAGTGACAAACTCATCAAGCCTAAACATTAGATAAATATACTTATTTCCAGATTCCATTGCGAACATTTTTAAACTACATTACTTATCTCTAGGCATGATCAATAATGGAGCAACACAATATAAAAACACATTATTCCAATAAATCATATAGATATCGGAAAATTATTTCTAGTTTCAGACTCTACCTAGAGTCCTCCAGAGAATTTCCTTGGTGTTTGAGCAATTCCATACAACTCCAGGCTTTCTAACTTCCTTCTTGTTGTCCTCCTAGATAGACCCACACACAGAGATCTATAACTTTTTAATCCCTCCATATTTCTTTGATCTCTCTAGTGAGAAGTGTCATAATTAGGTTCTTACCAACATATCCAAAACTTAGCACAATCCAACAGTTGGTTAGCGAGATATGGCCTCCGTATCAGGACTATATTTTTTTCTGGCAACAATTATTTCTCCATTTTCTCATAATAAAATAAAACATTGTTGTCTTCCTTAACTCTTAATGAAAAATACTCATTTTCAAATTGAAATGCCTATTCTCAAAATTCCCAAAAACCAAGTCTCTCTTCATAAAATATTTCACCTTATACATATTTACAACTATATGGTTGGAGGATTTACTTTACGAGAAGCAACTTCTCCAACTTCCATAGTTGGTTTCAATTTAATCAATTATTCCCGTGAGTGATAGGTCAACAATTTAATTATTTATTAACTTAAATAAGCTTATGAAGTAATAAAATATGCTGATGATAAGAAAGGTGATCAAGTAACTCATATAGCCCATTGGTAACTAGCTAGCCTTACTCCTAGGAGGTCTTGGGTTTGAATCTCCTAGAAAAGCTAGTTTTGCCAATTAGATATAATGATATTTAATTCTCTTATTATTTTATTTACTTTATATCACAATACAATATTACATCACAAAAAAAAATACATATTCATATCTTTATACACACCCACATAATCATATTTATATATATACGTAGGCATATATGTGTGCACCCATATATACAAACATATACATATGCTAAGTCACATCGTAAACTTATTTACGCACATAATACAACTATTATATATATAATAACCAAGGATCGTATTACAAACATAATTGACATTAGTAAAAGAACAAGGCCAACTGACCAAAACATACATCCCAAACCCAAATAGGGTGACTTCCTAAAAAAGGAACCTAAGTCAAAAGGGTCTACTTGGGGAAACCTTGGTACTATCTCCATGACAACAACGTTT
>MU227600.1:491970-506277 GCA_018584345.1 Thuja plicata | reverse complement strand
CATCCTACACACACACCAGACAATTCTCATTCTAAATCATGATTGAGTTAGTATTGTTAGCTCCACAATAATTTCATACTAAAATAAAAATGAACCATCATCATTGATAATGTCATCATGTAAATAATAAAAAATTCCATTAAATATTCTAAGACTATAATTCATTAGGTGACATTTCAGATCATTTACAAACTATCATTAGGATGGACATATTATCCAACATATTATCATCTAATCAAATAAGAGAAAGCATAGAGTTCAAGTATGATGTCACTAGGGTATAAGAACCCGTAATACAAAGTAATTCTAATTAATTATAAAGCAAGGGTCAGATTGACTCCATAATATGATCCATTAGGTGATTTGGGTTAATCCCTAGTCAATAGTTAACATCACAATCATTCATAAAATCATACAAGAGTGTTAATAATGGCTAGGTAAAGCACATAGATAACCTAATCTTTATGGCTATTTTGAACAACATAATACACCATCCAGAACATAGTCATAAAATTATCTTAATCAACTTAATTCATCCTAGTATACTCAACCCATCAAAAAGTAAGTTCCTCATACAAGACACATATTAGAATGTTTCATAACACAATATTCCTAAAATATCATGAACACATAGTAGGCATCACTACTCAGGGAGAAATATACATTAAACACTTATGTGGAGATGAGATAGATTGGATTAGTAACTTCAATCAAAATCATTAGTAGAGAATAAAAGTCCCAAACTTCCAATAGGCATAATCAGGTCTTGTGAGGGTTGGAGGGGCATTACATCCTCCCCCCTAGATTTGACTTACTCCTGGAAGTCGATAAGTACTAAAACATTTACCACTTCTACATAACGATCAAATATCTAACCAAAATTATAGAATATATTCAAGTAATCCTGCTATCAAAGTTTTAGGAATCTTACATTATTTTAGATTATTTTAGATAATCATAGGTCACTCATGGATAATTTATGAAAAAGACTATCATAATGTGAGGAATCTATGCAGAAAGGACACATAGAATTAGAATATAATGTTGATTTTACACCAATTCGTAACCCCTAATAGTTTCTTATTACACATTCCTACTAAGACTAATATCAGGTATAAAACAAAAACATGGTTTACACATTCCTACTAAGACTAATATTAGGTATAAAACAAAAACATGGTTTATATTGATATTCTTGCTTTTCTTCAAAATCAAAGTTCTTATTTATTGTAACTCAGACAACGGGGTAAGAATTCTTGGTAACATCTCAAAAATCTAGTAAAATAGAAAATATGAGTCACAAAGTATCACATTCATTAGTATGATAAAATATCACTTTAAAATTTTAGGAATAAAAGCACTTTTAAAATTCGTAAGCAATTTTCAAATAGGGACCCTAAAATATAAAACCAATACAAGATGACATAAAACATTTATACGAGAAATCAAATTATCACATTCAACCAAACATTGATTAGCTTATAATTTACCTTAACACCTAGTTCTATAGGCAACTCTTAGCAAACACAAAGCAGTTCCTTATTATATAGCGTCTATTAATTCCCTATCATCAAGTGTCTCAAATGTACACAAGAAAATACTATGAATCACACACATAATGACACACCTTTACAAGGATAAAATCAAAGACATCTACTATAACATATATAATCATTAGATTACCCTATCCATACTCCTAGACAAATTTTGATAGTTTAGAAAATTATTGCATCATTAATTTAGGATACCATTCCCTACAGACTATATGTTAGGCACTAATACAATTGTAATGTGGAAAAATAGAGAGGGGGAAATATGGAGATATTTTAGATAGAGTTTTGAACAATGGATATTTGCACATAAAAGATACCCAATGTCTTTATTAGCCACTTACATTTAATTGCAATGATAAGGAATGTAAATCTGGAAATGTTTGCAAAGAATAATGAAATAAAATACATACCTCACAATATAGTAGATCTGGAAAAGCATGTTTTCAGATGTCTGTGTTGGGTTTCTGGAAATTTTGCAACCGGATCTAGAACAGAAACATGGAGACAGAGAAAACCTAGAAATATGTTTCCTTTCTGAGTCAGGTCAACCTTGACCCAAATGTAGGGGCACAATTTTACCCCAAAATGTCGACCTCAACCTACACTACTCCAACGGAAATTTTGTTCGCGGATCCTGAAAGTTGGCTGAAAAGGGTATCCGAATCTGCTCTGCAACTCCTGAAACAACAACTGTAGATATCTAAAAATGGTGTTTTGGGGTGTCTATATAGATTTTTGCCTTAGTCAAAACCCCATTTTGGTGGTTTCCACCTCCACAAATAGCTGAATGTAATAGAATATGTGTGTGTGTTGCTCTTAGGAAGAGCTTTGAATGTGAAATGCCAAGATCTAATCCTTTAGATTGAATCCCTAACATGAATTGAAATGAGAGAGAAATGCATAGATTTGAATATGATAAAGAAATCATACCAAGCCTCCAAGGCTAAAGTACTCCTACCAAACTCACAATCTGTAGTTGCTACCCCGTGATTGTATCTTTTGAATGCTTGAATGTTGAAAATGGTAGATCAAAGAAGAAGGAAGGATGGAAGAACTCTTTCTTTCTCCAATGAACATCCACAATATCTTGTCCACAAAATTATTGCATATATTAAGGCATCATCATATCTTGTCCTCCTATATCATCCTCTTGCATTCTTGCATCATCATCATGTCATCATTGTATCATGTCATAATATCGTAATGTCCAAATGAAGGCAAAAGAGAGTGCTTATATGGAGATCTCAAGGTAAGCCTCATAGGGAAATGCAAGGGCCCATAATCAAATTTCACCTAGAATCATGGTCCAATCACAATGACTAACCAAGGAAGAAATTCATTTAACTAAATTTGAATGAAAACCCCTCCGCATTCAGATCCGGGGGCCAATTTTTTATTTGGGAACCTGTTATGATCCAAATCTGAAAGTGGGAACCAAAACCTGATAGAGGTCAAGGTCAACCTCGACCCTGACTTGAGGTTTCAGGTCGATCAACATAGAATTCTAGTGAGATTCCCAGGTTGGGCAGGGACCTACGAAGATGGGAAAATAGAACAGAATGCTGGAAACAAGCACAGGGGCCTAGAAGAGATGTGATGAAGGCTAGGAGGACCAATACATAGGTCCTACCTATAAAATAGAGCGATAAAGAGGGAAATCAAGGAGAATCCTCAGGATCCTAACCCTAATTCCAAGTGCAAATGCATCCTAAATGCAAATCTATCATGTAAATGCAATAAATGAGGGTCCTAAACCTACTAAAATGGAAGTTATTCCATTTTAAGATGATACAAAAACACACCTACTTCCTATAAAATTAAATAGTAAGATGATGAGTTCATATAAACTGTTAATTTAGAGCTATTCATAGAGTCATTAAGAGGAGGAAAAACACATCGCCACTACCCAAATACCACTTATTATGCTACCAATATATTAATAAGCTTTTCCTTTCATTTCCTCAATAAAATTTAGGAATACCCAATCATACCCTTAACCTAATATGCATTTCTTAATAAAGATAACAACATATGATTTATTTATTTTAATAATATAAAGGTTCGTATCCATTTAGATAACCATGCAATCATATTCCACTTGCATTCTATAACTCAACAACCTTATACTGTAGACATCCAATCATAAATATTACCATTGAAATTATGCTTATCATGCACACTTAAGCCAATTTTATTTTCATAATTCTTATTGATGGTTTCATCTATTCACAAGGCATCTAGAAATTACATATTTAAAGTGAAAGTTGTACGTCAATCGTTAAGATAGAGAATCTAATACCAATGCTAAGAGAAAATACTTGGATGTTACTATATTCTTACCTTAGTCTTGCTTGATTAATTCTATATATATTAACACGGTATGTAGAATGGTATATCTTTTCAAAACAGGAATAAAATGCTCCTCCCTTTAACCCAAACATGAATGATAAAACCTTGGGGACATAGGTCCTTTACCCAAGGATTTTCTAACTAGACACATGTATTTTATTGAAGGTATTAATTTCATATTGTTTTTCCTAAGAAAAATTTAATCCTTCAAAACTTATTCTGAAAAAAATGAAATAGAGAGAGAAGTATATTTGTATTTTTCTTTTCTTTTCAATTCCCTACTTCAATAAAGGTGGAGAAGAGAGAGAGGTATTCCATATCAACAACTCTTATCGATTACTTGATTTTCTAATCTCATCACAACAATGAAAACATATTTATCGATGTGTATATCATAAGTTTCTCCTACTACTAGTCATGAAAGTATAATAAGTAATAGAAAGGAAGAGAAAACAAGCATTAAAACTCTATCCTCAACATGACACCAAAATTTCAATGTTTACATACATACGAACCAACACAATATACTCTTAATCTGGAAATAAAGTATTACTATTTGAGTGCTACCATAATCACTTCTTAATTCATGTAAATAATTTAATTCTTCAATCCAAATGAACTCTTGTCTCTTTCACAATCACTAGGCATATTGTTGATAGTTACTTTAAAGATCACGTCTAAGAACTTCAATTATTATAATTTATACAGGAAATAACTGAATGTGGAATCATACAAGGAAAGCAGTATGTAGAGTCCTTAAATTTTTTCAAAATAATCAATTATGTTATTAGCGAAGAAATCCATTGGAAGAGGATGCTATAAATTCTAATTTTGATTAATGGATGTGGTAGTACTTGGAGTAGCAATATGGGTTTATTGTCCAAGTAGATTTTGCAATCCAACGAGGTAGTGAGAGGGATTCACTATCAATTTTCCCTTGTCGTTGCGAGCTTTGCAATAGTGGGTGCATTCAAGGAACTCACCCCTTTTTGGAGATAATCTGAGTACTTGCTCAACCTTCTCTGGTGAGAAAGATCCAATATTATCCATCATGTTGTTCTTGAGGCCCTACTTCTAGCGTAACTTCTATTGACTATTGATTTACACAAGTCAATTGCTAGGAATTCAAGATCTGATTTCCTCTCTTAAAAGAATAACAAAGTTATTCCCAAAGTTCTTTGTGGTCATAGTACAAACACTTGGTAAACTCAGTTGAAGATAAATGTGAATGTTCACAAGGAGGCCTTTGCTGATACATTTCAATGCCAGGCTGCAAAACAAACTTTAGTACCCTTTTTTTTATTTTCTCTCAATGTATGTAATTTCCTAAAAATGCAAATCTAACTTTAAACCTATGATGATTGCTTATTCTAATCAATTCAAACAAAGATTAAAAGATTTCAGTAATAATAATTTTTAAGCAAATTTATGGAATTGAAATCTAACGGACATGAACCCTCATTGAATCACGCTTGCAAATTAAATGATGAAAAATATGGAAACCCATGAAACAAGAATTAGATCATATCATATCACAATTCTATGTTCAACATATGCAGTCTTTTGAAGAAAATTTTACCCAGATGCAAGATTTTCCAAAATCTATCAGATCATGAAGTCACCAGATGCACGTACACATGAGACAAAATTTTCTTTAAATTCATAGAACAAATATTTCCAATCATTCATCACAGCAAGATGAAACAATAACAGTAGTAAACTTCAACTAATTGATCGTATATGCATTAACAACAAAACGCAATTGGTTCTTTTAAAGAAATGAATATGCATGCACAAATTCTTAAATTTCTCATAGATAGTAGAAGAATCACTCCATGAATGAATCACTGACAACATATAGCTTTATTGCATAAAGTATCCGACCTTAATTACATTGTTCTAATGAAATATATAGTGCTTCAATTACAAAACTTAGAAACCTGAAACTAGGGTTCCATTTACACTAAAACAATGAAATAAAGATTAAATCTAGAGCTTACTAAAGCAAAACTAATCCTAAACTGATTGCTAACATGCTTGCATAGTTTATCATCTGTGTATACATCAAATACATGCAAAATCAAAGTGGAAGTGCACCCCTAAAATAAAGAAGTTTGAACCGCAGTTCCACCATTCTTGAACTGAAGTATTGTTCATGAACTGGAGTTCTAACTTGGAATATTCATCTTGGCTCTTTTTCGTGAACACCATTGATTGATATCTTATAGTATAAGAAGAAAAAACCCACACATGTAGGCAATCTACCTAGATTGAACTCTTTACACAAATTTATTCTTTGTCAAAACGGCCTAGAGAACTCGGATCTCGACCCTAAGTCCAAAATTTGAAGAGCTAAAAATTAGCTAAGTGTGGAACCTTGTGACTCCCAAAATTTCAAACTTTCAGAGTCCAAAAGGCTGAAAAACTTGAACTGGCCAAATGGATAAGTATCAAAAAATCTCCCTTTACAAAATTTGACTAAGTCCAAAAATGAACACTTTGTCATTCTGGGATGATGTCCAGATGGGCCTTGCGGAGTCTTTGCACTATCTCCTACACCTCCTTGAAGTTTGTGAATTGGATATCATTAAGGAATTGCTCTTGATTTTCCCTAAACATGATCAATTTTGAGGCAAAGAACTTGATTTATTCCTCGTGTTCTGACATTCTGTGCATATCCTACTTGAAATAAAAATGTTGTTGAAGACCCTCCTTGGTATTGATATTAGCCAAAATCCCCGTGAATTATTGCACAATGTTCTTTACTGGGTATAAAATTTGGTTTCCCTGATCTTCATATAAGTCTAGGTCTATGACATAGAAGAATTTCTTTATCTACTTGACCTACATCATGACTCCTTCATGCCTTTTACTTACCTTGTCTGGGCATTTCTGGTAGACCTATATTGTTTTAGCTATGTCCTTAATCCAGGTCTCAAAATTTTCCAACTTTGATCCCTCACACAATTTGACCAAAATTTGGAAGCATTGCTTACTTATTTCTTTTAGGTCCTTAAGAACCTTCTTCCATCTCTCAATTTGAAAATCTAGTCCTTCCTTTTTACCCATCACATCCACCAACTTGGTGACCTCCTTGAGGATAAATCTATAGGGCTTGAGGATTTATCTGATGGTGTTCTCTCCCAATCACTCAAAATCAATTTTTTAATATGTACAAGCCTGAATGAAATAATGTGTTACACCTGTCAGTAATTCTGAGGCAGTTCTCTTCTCTAAGACTGCCTATAATGAATCCTTCGAGAAGTCTAGGTCAATGGGACCTGCTATTTTAATCATGAATTTATTTAATGCTTCATTTTACTCTGTTAATGATTTTATATTTTCCTCATTCTTATCCATAAATCTGAGGGCATGTTTCAATCCTAATGTCACCAATGTCTTACTCCCTTCTCTAGTAGGTTCACCTAGGTCAACCTCTTCAAAAGTGTAGTCCTTTGGAGTTATTTTTTATTCACTAGTGCTTATTGTGGGTACTGTAACTTATGCCTTTCACTGGCCTCTACGGTCATGAGTGACATAGGACATTGTTCTTGTTAGGGTGCTAGATTCACCCTTATGGAAGGTTTGGTCTAAAACTTCCATGTTTGTATCCTCCTTCTTGGTATAAACCATTCTCCTTGGATGTATCTCCTTGGTAAACCATGTGGGTTTGGTAAAGACAGTGACCGGCTCATACAGGGAAATCTTTAAAACAAAATTTGTCTCTTATGTATTTTGGGCCACTATTTCCTTCTCCCCCTCTCCTTCCTTCTCCAAAGCTTCCCTTATTTCAAAATTTTATTCATCCTCTAGCCCCTCTTCTTTTATGTATTCTATTTTTTACCCAGCAGTGGTATTTGTCTCTTCAGATGCATCCTCACGAGGAGGGGTAATTTCTTCCCTTGTAAATTCCTTCTCAACTTGGGGATTTTCAAAATATTCTGATAAACTTGTCAATATTTCTTCCCAGACACCTGTTACCTATCATTGCCCTGCCTGTGAACAAGGTGTGTAACTTGTGGATGAAGGGGCTTGGGTAATTGATTTTGAAGAAGAAATAGGAGTAGAAGGTGGAGGAGTGGGGATTTGAACTGAAGGCGAAGCAGTGGGAAAATGAATGGAAGGAGGAGGCATGTGCACATGAGTTGGAATGATAAGAGGAGGAGTTGTAAAAATAGGAGGTGGGGTAGATGAACCTTGTTTTTCATTTTCATTCTCTCTAGCTTCTTTATTTATGAGTGTGTCTTGCGGAATCCCCCTTGTTCTACTTGTGACACCTAGACATTTGGGAGCCTTGGGTTCATTTGCATCTCTACTTCCTTCTCTGTGTTAGTAGGATCCATGATGGATGAAGGTATTTGTGTATCCATCCCTTTTCCCGATTTTGGTTCCATAAATAGTTTTTCAACAATAGGGGCAGTGAATTGAGATGGAGAAGGAGGAAGAGTAACCTGTGAGACCAATGGTACCCCCACATTTACCTATGTAGTGTGATAAATTTGGTTTTTCTTTTGATCCTTGAAACCTGCAAGATTCTGAAAGTTATAAATATAAAAATAATCAGGACCAAGGGAATCCTGGGGATCTTCTTGGTCCTCATGTGCTCTTGTTTCCACATTGAATGAGAGATTTTCTTCTAGAGATTTTATTTTGATGGTTGTTGTCCCCAATCATGTTCTCCTTGCTAAAGATATACCTTATTCTTCTTCTTCTTGCAAAGTTTCCAACTATGGGGATATAGAGGATCTCTTCCTTTTGTAAACCTTCCTCTTCTCTTCTTGGGTAGCCCTGGGTCTTTGATTTTGATAGCTAGAGATCAACCTAAACTAGGAGCTTATAATTGTGTGAATTATGGTTGATCAGGAGGTAGAGATATGCTACCAGTCATTCTTGTCTTTGCTAGTTTAGCCTTGGGATTTGAGCCATATAGGAATGGATGATTATGCCTGTATATTGTCTCTGATTTTTGAGGGGCTTCCTCTTTTAACTTAGACATTACTACCCCATCCCCCTTTTGCTTGCCTCCTTTGGATGGTGGATGCAGTTGTGACTTCATTGGCATGGGGTCCATTTTGAATGGTCTTTTGATCCAGTCCTTGGTGGTCTTTACAAAATACCTCGCCTTGAATACTATACTATCATTTTCCTCCTTATCTACTTCTGCGTTCAAGATGGCCATTGCACATATCTTGTCTTTATTGTATAGAGAATCCAATACATCCTCCATCTCCATGTCCCATATCTTGGGTGGAATGTGGAGCTCTAGGGTAGGTTGTGAAAACTCAAGGGATATTCTGCAGTAGTCCCAGATTTTGACTTCCTATTCATCTATACAATTCATCCAGTGATTCTCTAGGTGAGGCTCATGATCGTAATATCTACCAATAATACAAATATAAGTACCAATGATGTCAAACCTAGTCCTGATTAATCCTATGGGTTGTAAGGGACATTAATCCCATTCAAAATCTAGATACTTGCACTAGTACATTTGAGGCCTCTTTTCGATGGCTCTGTGTTTCTTTTTCGACACCTTCCCATCGGCCTAGCGACAGAGACTAGTGTTGCAGTGTTGGTGTCAAAATTAATGATGATTGTGTCATCTGTCATTATTGTAATGGTACTAACCATCACAATATGAGCTGGCTATGATGGTTACCATGCTGTCGATACATTTTTTTAATGTCGCTATTACAACATGTAGGTGTCGCATGTTATCTATCAATATTACAGCACGTAGGCATCGCATGTTATCTGTCATTTTTTTAGATGTGTGGTGAATTTTCTATACATGCAACATGGAGCCGTCGGTAATTTTGTGACAACCCGACGTCGCAAGTATAAAAAATTCATCGCACGTCTGAAAAAAGTGATGTCTAGGTGTCGTAATACAAGTCGGCTATAACGGTAATCATGTTTTTGTTACATTTTATTTGTCACTATTATGACACATATTCGTCGCATAGCAAGCGTCAAAATTGTGACAGTCATGCGATGAGTTTGTTATACATGCAACATCGAGCTGTCGGCAATACGTCGCATGTATTTTTTTAGTGTCGCTTTAGAGTTTTTAAGAGTTTCTCTTTGTTTCGAGAATAGTTTAACATTCTCTACTTAACAAGGCCAACCACGTGAAGGTGAAAACTCATCTGGCCCCTCCTAGGACACTCTTATGACCCTTTATGACACTTTAAGATCTCTAAGATGTATTCTTAGGGATCATAAAGGGTCATAAAGGGTCATAAGGGATCCTAGGACACAACAACTGAGAAACATAAATGTAGGCATCATGGTTGTTGGTTGTATTCTAGGTTTTTCTTTCTTTCCCACGGTTTTGTGGTTTTCCCTCTCCAAATTTTCATGTTTAAAAGCCTAAACCTGTGAAAATTTTCAAAAGTCTTGAAACCCTAGCTCTTTTTCAGTGTTCAAAATTAAAGAAAAAACCTAAGGTGTTGTCCCCTTATGTTTCTCAGTTACCCTTTTCACCTCACTTAAGTCATGAGTTCTATTCTGATCTCTTAGTCGCATAACTTAAAAGAGAATATGCCTTTTTCTTTCTGACTTAGCGATTAGCATGTGTCACGTACTCTCATGCAATATAAGAATATTCCCTTTTCTTTCCTAGACTTTGCGATTTGCTTTATGTCACGTAATCATAGAATCATTTGAATAGAGCAATAATATGTCAGGGGGGCCACAAATGAGTCAGGAAGTCACAAGAAGTTTCCTGTAGTTAAGGGTTTACTAAGAGACATTGCGATTACCTTGTGTCGCGTAATCGCTAAATAAGTCTGAAATGAAGTATGACACAAAAGCTTTAGTCGCACAGTCTCTAGAAAAGATGTCGATTAAGTTAAAACCCGTGAGACTATGTGACTAACCTTTAGTGGTTTGGGATAAGGCACAGTCGGGTTGTCTCCAGATAACTCAGATTTCAAATCAAAATAAGACATATGTCAGGAGGTAAATGGATTTCAGAATGATCGCTTAAAGGTATAAGTTTATTCAGTGACTACAAGACTAGCTATGAGTTTCTGTTGGTCACAAGGTCTCGGGATATTTTAAGGGTATGAGAAGTTACTTGGCGATTAAGCGACAGCCATCAGATGAAATCATTGAAAGATCCTACGGTAGTCACCAAGTCTGAGAATAAAAAAGCCTAAGGAGAAAAGTCCTCACGACTCAGCGGCCAAGGGTATGTCGCGAGGTCGTCAGATGAATTTAAGGGCAGGGTGCTTTGTCATGATGTCTCAAGAAGGTTTTGGCATTCAGCATTTTCATTCAGCGATCAGGCGACTAAAGACAGTCCCGCAGTCTGGCAAAAAAAAGATAACATTTCTCAACTAAGGGATAACTGCAGAACTTAACAACTAACAGTTTGTCGCATAGTCTCATAAAAGAATGTGGGTTAGTGATAACCATTCGCGACTTTGATTTCCTTGTGTCGCATGATCACCAAATGGTGACTTTGGTTAGAAAAGGTAAGGAAGTTGTGTAGTCACCATGTCTCCAGATAAAACATGGGTTAAGGATTGGGGTCAGCGACAGAGAAAATAAGTGCAGTCGCATGGTCGCTTGATCCCAAAAAGGTAGCAATATTAAATATGTCAGTATGAATCATTTTTCGGCCAATCAGATTTTCAGATTTTGATTACTATGCTAAAAAGGGTAGCTGAGATGTTTGAAAGTGAGCCAATCCTGGGGTGACATGTCAGCTCATTTAAATTTTATAAGGTTTTGCCGAAGATTCAGTTTTACAAATTTGATTTTCCTGTCACACTCAGGAAACTACAGCTAGGTTTTCAATTATGTTCACAGTATGTGGAATTAAAGACAGAATTGTTTCTCTAAGAATCATGAGCTATGTACTTTGAATGGTTACTATAAGGAGTTGATGGCTTATTCATTTGCATTCACCTTGCTTTTAGAATTCCTAAACTTGAAGAGTTCAGTTGTCTGATAGAGCAAAAATTCAAAGGTTTGCAGAATTTTCTGTGGTTTAAAAGTTCATTGTTTTCGGAGAATTGTGCATAAGGCAGTCAGTGGACCTCAGTGATAGATTTGTTTCAATATCAGTAAAAAAGAGGGAATTCAAGAACTGAAAACATGAGCAGAGCGGTGAGTGTAGCCTCGACCAGCGGTGAAAGTGAGAGGGTGGAAGACAAGGCTAAAGGAAAAGTTAATTATTCAGATGAATTCCTCCATTTGCTTCATGGTTTGACTCAGAATAAAAGGGCAAATGCAAATGTGCTAATTGATGACTATCAAGATGTTCGGGATGTTGTTACTCTAGGAACAATAGGTTTTTCTCTTTTCAATTATTTTTATAAGAACTCTGACAAGGCCATTCCAATATCAAACCCTTGGACCTGTGGTTTAGCCAGGTTACTTGTTTCTGATGTCTTCGTAGATGTAGACTTGTTCTTAGACCTCGCCAATCATTATGATGTTTTGTCCAAGAAAATTAAAAGGGATGATGGCACTGCCTTATTAATATTGAACATAAATTCATTCATGCAAGCCTTCGGCTTATTTAGCACCATGTCCACCAGAATTGACATGACAAAGCAGCAACAGAGATATACTTTGAAGCCTGGGATTGCTAGGAGCCAGTTGCTGAAACATATGCTAAAAGAAGTGAGAAAGTATTTAGATCCTATGTCCGGGAGCTGCCCATATTATTATAAGGATCTACACTTCTATATCAAATATGTTGCCTATGCCCTGTGTAGAGTGCTAGGGATAGATGGTGATGCAGAGAAGATTGATGCAGGAATTTTGATGATGGTGTTGGACCTACAAGAGGTCCACTCTAATACCAGTTATGATTATATTCAGCACATCATTGATGAAATGCATGAGGGTTTCGTTGCAACGCAAAAAAGGATGAAAAACCCAAAGGAGAAGGAGCCCAAATTTTTACATTACTCCATTCTTATGCATCTCCTTCTGCATTTCAATTTTGTTATCATGGATGTTAATAATTTAGCCCCTCAGAGATTCTACCAAGCAGGACCAAATCCTATCCAATTTTGGGTGAGGGTTTGGAATTACACTTCTAGGGAATGTGATTATTGTGCATTTCAGAATTGGATTGTGTATCCAATAGTATAGAGTTTGGGGATCAAAAGAACAAGAATCCCACTAAAGATTATGTAATTGCTCAGGCCATGTGACTACACAGATAGGTGGGATGGAAAGCATAATTGGGGTGATTTCTTTTTGGAAGAAAACTATACAATCATCAGGATATATGGGTGTATTCACCCACCTTGTCTCTTACCATATTATGTACCAGCAAGAGTGGTAGCAATGGAATTTATATGGCAGCTATTGTTGACAGACAATGAGCATTTTGCACCACATAAGAAGGGGACTTTAACCCCTAGGCAGTTTAAGATTTTTAACTTCACAATTGGCAAGGGTGCTATTGATGTAGTAGGTCAATGGTTGAAAGGATACAGGATGGGGGCAGCCCCTTATAGATACATTGACCCAGAAGGTTTTATGGCAGGGGTAAGGAGATTGTATACTCCTACAATCCCCAATACTAATGTCCATTGTGAATGCATAGAGGAAGATGCAACAAGGAATATCTTAGATGAAGATGATATTCATATAAGAAGACTGAGGATTCAGGAGTTGTTGAATCTTGAGAGGCAAATAAAGAGAAATGGGTTAGATTTTGGGGGTTTTTACCCTAATCTTCCATATTTTGACAGGATTAAAGCCATGATAGACAACTATTATGTGCTCATAGAATAGCTTGATACTGTTCTTGATAAAAAAGGTGCTCAGACACCTGATCATTCAGAATCTAAATATAACAGTAGTAGTGACAGTGATTATGCATGTCCTACTAGGTATGCTCCACCATAGCAAGATATTGCTGAAATACCACAATTGCAGGGAGCAGAGGACCATATTATAGATTTGACAATAGTTACCCAACTAGATGATATAGAAGAACCTACTGCAAAGAGGCAGAAACTAGAGATAGGTCAGCCTTCAACTGAAGGGCAGAATAAGAAGAAAGATAAGGCTAAGGCCTTAGTACCTGGAAATAGGTTATATGATCATAACCTAAGGAAATAAATTAGGGAAGGTAAGAAACAACAGCCTGATTTAGAGGATGAGGTTGAAGTGCCTCTTAAGGCTTGTATTGATGAAAGATTGATTCATCAACAAGAATTTTTGAATGATGATAACTTTGTGAAAACTGAGGAGTTCAAAGACTTCCTAAGATGGTATAAGAAAGAACAAATAAGAGTAGAACTGATAGTTGATGATAAAGAGACCATAACTAATGAGGCATTGGTGGCTTTACAAACTTATGATCCTGAAAATGAGGATATCTCACCAGAGGATGCCAGGAAACTAGTACTAGGAAGTGGAATACTATTGG
>MU227600.1:468160-479021 GCA_018584345.1 Thuja plicata | reverse complement strand
AATACTCACACCTCCATGTTCCTCTATATTCACACCCCCATGTTCCTCTGAGATGTGGTGGTCCATATCACATACTACACTAGGGAGATCGACCTATATAAAAATGATGATAATCAAACCCCCCTTCGATGTGATAATCAAACCTCCTTCCATGGTTCATATGACGTATATTAATTGTTAAAACAATATAACAAACAACAATTACCAATGGACGAATATAATCAAACCCCCCTTCAATGTGAGCATTCTCCCTATAATGTCTCTTTGTTGTTTTGATTTTGATTCTTCTTGTCTTTAAGCCATTACAACTCTTGCATGGACAATAACATTTGTCATCACCTTCTCTTTGAAAGTTAGACAATGATCTAGCGATTGTCTCCCTATTTTGATCGAATTCCCTTATATTATCTGGCATGATCCTTAATGTGTATATCTGCAAAAAAATTGGACATGTTGTACTTAATGTTTATATCTGCACATATGGTTTTGATAGCAAATGGTCACTCTATTTGCTAGTGGTGAGAACTCTCCCCCACATTGTAATCATATCGACAAGTTGATATCAAATTAATGAACATTGTAAACATACATGAGTGGATGAACATAAATAATGAAGGTACCAAAATATGAGTATAGCCAATTTTTAGAATAATATAGGAAGACAACATGCACAACATATAAATTTTGGTCTATATTTTGACAGATTTTAAATTGAAAAATAATTATCAAATGTCTGCCTCTCAAGAACTCCCACAACCATATATAAAATCATAATGAAGTCATAAACAACAAAAAGTTCATGAGTTTATCAAAATATTTCCAATGTTATATCTACATGAAATTTTAAATAAGTTTCAATATCTACAATAGCCCTTTGTTAATGACATTTATGCATATATATGGTCCCAACAAAGTAGTGCACAAACTACATAAAGAAGGCATCGCAAAAACATGATTTCTGCTTTCGCCATTGAAACAATCTCGGTGGCACTAGCTGCCTCTCGAGCCTTGCACAAGTTGCATGCATTTCCTACATCAGGTATAGACGTAGATGGGGTAGATGTAAATATGGTTTCGTCAACCCACCGAAAGTATTTACATCCACTATTTCCCTGCAATATTGTAGGTGCACTTTCAGTACACCATTTTTAAACTTTTAAAGTTGCCTCCCATGAAAATAAATTCCCTTAATGTGTTCCCTAATTTTTACTAACATGTTCTTATGAAGTTGAATTGGTTTGAAGATCCAAAATGCAAAATTCCAAATTCTCCAAGTTTTAGGAGTTCAAAATTCAAAGATTAGTCTCACGATTTAAATTACCAGAATTAATGCAAGTTCCAAGATCAAGTGTGTTTGATATCAAGTTTCAATTAAAGGATTCTAGATTTGATGATCAAAGGATAATGACTGTGAATAAGTATTCAAATCTCACTTATAACAGAGAAAGCGGAAAATGAACTCCGAAGGTAAATTCCGCCAGTGGAGAAGTCAAAGTCTCATTTTCCGCCTGAAAAGAGAAAATGCAAAATCTCAATTTTAAGCAGAAAGGCATGAGTTTATAACATCAAGATTGCATTTTCAATGTAATCCATGAACCAATTGACACAAAATAGTGATCACAATAAAGAAGCAAAAAATTTGATGTCGCAATCCATTTCTAGTTTTCCGCCACGGGAGAAGCTAAAAATGAAATTTCCGCTAATGGGAAGTCCCTATTGAAAATCTTGACCGAGGCATTGGAGGAATGAAGAATGGAGTTTATTGAAGTCAAGCGGATCAGAATTGTCAAAAAAAGTAGTGAAAAGAGGAATCCCAATGGGGAGGTAGAAAATCAACCTTTTGTTACGATGTTCGCACTCAGAAATCAAAATCCCTCCAGTGGAGAAGTAAAAGTCCAAATTCTCACTGGGGTCTTTCAATGAAAAATGTACGTTGCAAAAGCCAAAGGGAGCCTTCAAATGAAATCCTAAACTCAACAAGTATATTTAATGGAATTGATTTTGTTTTGATTATGAGTAGTGCCAGACATCCAAAAAAAAAAATCCCAACACTGCAAAGATACGAAGAGAAGAAGATCAGATCATGAGGAATAGGGGACACACATAAATGTATGTCATCGATATCAAGAGCAGGGCACCGACCATAAAGGTCAATTTGAAGGTGAGGCACCGCATTGAAATCATGAGGATTTTCCATCATAATGATAGAGGAGCCCGATTCGCGACCCCTGCACAAGAATGAGTTCGGTGTGACAGTGAATGCCAAATAGGAAAATTCCAATGAAGACAGCACATTGGGGATATGGTTCGATGAATGCAATAAGAAAGGCATCGTATAAAAGAGGTTTCAGCACATGAATAGTTGACGTCTCCTGATCCTCCCCATATTGTAATCATAGAGTCATTGAAGTCTCAGTGATTGTAGACTATCCTACACAGTGAATTATAATCAATGCAGAATTAGAATTGGGATGGAGAAGCCAAAGTTGTGTTTTCCGCAAAAAGGAGAATCACTTTTCATGTTTTCCGCAATGGGCTATCTCATTATACAGTAAAGAAAAATTCATCATGCAGACCCTAGTTTGAGAGAAAGATGAAGATTCTCGATACTATTTTGAAGTTGAAATCGAAGCTGAGTAGCATCCAGCATGTGAAAAATATGATTATGTTTGAAAGGTAATGAAAGAAAGATGCACAGTAAAACAGAGGGAAATACTCAAATATTGAGCATAGTCATCAAAATGAATCACCATTTATGAAAAGAACTCTGGGAATGACAAGCTCCAAGGCACATTGGAGTCCATACTTGGGAGTCGATCAATCTACATGAATGCCCGGGTGTCTGATGAGACTCATTGTCAAATGATGTTAGTGCAGAGGCTCAGGCTCGATAGCTAAAAATATAGAGTACTCTGTTGAGACCAGAGACACATTCATTTGGTCTTGGAATTAGAAAAAGAGTCCCGAGTCATAAAATTGCAATCCAAAGGTAAGAAGATGATGCCCAATTCCTAGAAGCATTCAACACAATAGAAAAGAGACGGGGTTAGTGTGGTTCGATATTCTGACAATCCAAGAGAAAGCCAATGATTTTGAACTTACCAAATTAGCTCAGGCATCTCTTAAACAACTCCCCAAGAATAAAGACCTCCTCATGAGCGACATCAAGCACAGTGACAGTTGCTTCAGTTTGTCATTGCATCTACTCACAGTGAAGTTTTGGAAGACCACTTTTGCGAAGAAGGGACTATGTTGCAAAGACACATAGGAAACATGGGATATGAAGAACAGAGCGGCCACTTGTTCATCTTGAAAGTTAGAAATCAAATCCCCTTACAATTATTCTCTCACCCATATTGAAGAAGCTTGATTTATGAACAGACATCTGGAATGATGATGAAGCCGAACAAATAAACATTCAGTTCATGGTGTCCAGCTGTCACTATGAACATCACAACTAAGAGATCAGGTAGAATCAATTTATATGCACCCAAAATGGTTGGCTATATAGTGACACGGAAATTTCTTATCATAACCAGTCATATACCCCAAAATAGTACATATTCCTTGACAGAAGATAGGTGTGCTTCACTCGAAAGGGAAAGTGAGTATCTTTAGATGGGAAATTAATGTAAAAAGGGAAAAGAAATAGATAAGAACTGAAGATTCATTGCCAGGCAAAGCCAAAAGACTGAAAAGGGAATTGGATAGGTGTCATATCGGTTAAAAGACACTAATCTACATTAAAAAGAGTATTTCTCAACATTTGTATTTGATTATCTAAATTGGACCGAGCATATGCACTTAACGAGAAGTTTTGATGGTTTTATTAAAACAGTTTTACATACAATAATACTTTTTTTTATAATACGAATCAAACATGTATGTTAAAAGATGAAGATAAAAAGCTACAGGAATTAGAAAAGACCAAGAATTAGTTACAAACTGAACGGTTACAAAACTGAAAAGGTAGAGGAACTGAATGGTCATGGAAGAATCAACCGATCACTTGAGAGAGTATTTATTGCAGATCTTTTTATGGGTAAAGGGTTCTTCTTTTCTACAAGAGACAGAGTGCTGGACTGGGGGAAGATAGCATTTCATTTCATGCATTTAGGGGATTTATATCCTAATTTTTGTAATTGATTTGGCAAAGAGATTGTGAGCAAATAAAGTCTGAGTATTCTTATTTGTTGTGTTCAATAAAAAGAGAGGTTTTATTCTGAATCGGAGCATTTGGTTATTACTTTTCTGATTATAATCAATCAAATCATTGTTGTATTCAGTTTTGAGCACTTTCTTGCATCTTGTGTCAGATGGTGAATGGGTTGTAGATCAGAGTATTTTCATCTATTCCTGTCGCAAAGATTAGGATGTTTAATCTTCTTTTCATTCCATTTCTTAATCTGCATTGTCAGCATTCATTTCTGCATTACCAATGCTGGGAAGTCATATGAAGTGTGGGTTCTTGGAGTTGGCTAGGTTTAGGGTTGAATTCTCTGCCCAAGTTAGTTAAGTCTGGGGCTGGCTTGGTTTTCCTCTTCCATTCTCAGGTTAAGAACATACCCAGTTAGTTTAGGAATAACCAAATTCATTGAATATCATTCATAAGGGAGTTGTACCTTTCAATTCAGAGGAAATATATCAATCTAGTGATAGATTATCCAACTGTTTGAATCAAATTGTTTCTCACAAATTTGGGCATTTGAGAGTTAAATTGAAAAGAACAATCTGTTTACCAATAGATTTTTGGTGACTCTACTGGGGAAGCGGAAAAGAAGATTAGTGTTGAATTTTTGTTTCCTCAGATTTTATTATTATCTCTACTTGTAGGAGATTGGAAACTCTATTTGAAAAAGACCATGCCCATTAAAGTTGTGAAAAGAGGAAGGCCAGATCCTTCTTTTATTGAACTTCATCAAACACATGATCCGGTATTGCGTGATTTGTTTGATGCTTTTAGAGAAAGCATTACTCATAGGAGAAAAATGAGTTGGAGCATTGAAGAAGACCATGTATCAGTTCTATTATGGAGAAGTTTTTGTGCCAGGTTTCACAAGATGAAAGAGCTGGAAGTGAAAATGAAGTTGTTGCAGCATTGCGAGAAAAGAGTGTTGCAGTTAAGTAAAGAATTGAAGGTGGATGATGATGAAGTTTCAAAAGTTCCACATGACCTTGTTTCTTATAATTTTTTAGTCTTGAGCGAACAAGAGGTTTAGCCAAGAAAGAAAACCAGAAAGATGCCTATAGCCAAAGAGATAAATGTTGAAAGGGATCCAAATCTGCAATTCCTTTGGATTGCCTTTAAGAGAGTATTGCTGAAGGTGAAAAGAAGGGATTAAGTTTCTCCAAAGATCATCAATCTTCCCTGATGCTATACTGTGTGATCCAAAGGTTTTTCAATGTCCAATATCAAAAGAAAGGGAAATTTGTTCTAGCAAATATACCTAAAGAGAAACTAGTAAATGAAGAACCAATATCAGTCAATTGCTTGGTTCTTGGAGAGCAGGAAGTATTCCAGTTTCAAGAAGAATAAATTTTGATGAACAAAGAGATTCTTGACAGCGGCAAAGAAATAGTAAGCAAAGGAGAAAAAGAATATTTTCATATACTTTCTTTTGCTCCTGATATTGAAAGTTTCAGATTTGATGAAAATAGTGATGATTCTCTGTATAAAGTCTCTTATGAAAATCCTCCTTTAGTTTATGCACGAGCGGAATATGAAACTTTCAAGTTTGAAGAAGATAATAGTAAGGATGATTTTCAATCTGCACAAGTTTATGATGAGCCTATTTTAGAATTATTTTCTTTTGAAGAGAATGTCAAGTTGAATCTTCTTGATGAAATATGTATTGAGGATAAAACTGAAGCATTTTTTGATAAGAATTCTTCTAAGTCTGGGAATGTGGTTGAAAAGGCACATGCAAGAACATAATTTGTACAAGGATTTTCTGTGTCTAATGAAATATTGCAGCATCATGAAGAAGTTGAAAATTTGGATTATATTTTTCTTTGTCATGAAATGGAAGTTAATCAAGTCTTGGTGTCGGCTAAATGTAAGTGTTCTTCTACAACTGATTCAAGCATTGAGGCTTTAAATTTGGATAAAAAATTCTCAGAATTGATAGCCACAAAGAATGATGAAGTTATTTCAGATTGGATTGATCCTATGAGTAAAGAAAGTACATACTATTTCAGTTTTGATTTGAATTCTAAATTTGCTCCTAAAGATGATCGCATTGGATATCAATATAATGCAATAACTTTTTCAGAATCGTGTGAATATTCTGATTTTGTCAATCCTAGTTTGAATGTTGAAATCTCTGTTAAAAATGATATTTTTGAAGGAGACGAATGTGAATATGTTTCAGTATCATTTTCAGAATCTTTTGAATGTTTTTCTTCTTCACCAAGAATGGTCGAATGTATGAGAAGTGATGTGCAAGAGAGTGTAGAAGAATCAAATATTTATGATGAGGCATGGTTGTTTGGGAGATGCTTTTGGGTCACTAAGTTCTGGCACCCTGTTAGTTTGGCTTTTAGTGATGAAGAGTTCGTCAAGGGACCTTGGTTTTGGTTCAGTCTTGTGAAACACGATTCACTTTACCAGAAAGGCTCGTATTTTTCTTTTCCAGTTAATGGCCATGTGTGAGCTTCTTCCCGCTTGCTCTTCTTTTGGTGAGGTTGCCTCACCTGTTTGTAAATAAGTTTGCTTTTGTAAGTTTTTGTGTGCTTAGCTTAGCCTTTCCCGCTTTCTCAGTTTTGGTTTTGGCCCTCCTCCCCTCCGCCCTCCCGACAGGCAATTCTTTGTTGTCTCATTTATGCCTAGACTCTGTAGCCCAATGGATAAGGAACTTGTTTTAACCAGAGATACTGGATTCTTTGTGCACCTTGCAGCACACAATCCCCTTTCAGAGCCAACTATAGGTGCACTTTCAGTACACCATTTTTAAACTTTTAAAGTTGCCTCCCATAAAAAGAAATTCCCTTAATGTGTTCCCTGATTTTTACTAACATGTTCTTATGAAGTTGAATTGGTTTGAAGATCCAAAATGCAAAATTCCAAATTCTCCAAGTTTGAGGAGTTCAGAATTCAAAGATTAGTCTCGCGGTTTAAATTACCAGAATTAATGCAAGTTCCAAGATCAAGTGTGTTTGATATCAGGTTTCAATTAAAGGCTTCTAGATTTGATGATCAAAGGATAATGACTGTGAATATGTATTCAAATCTCACTTATAATAGAGAAAGCGAAAAATGAACTCCGAAGGTAAAATTCCGCCAGTGGAGAAGTCAAAGTCTCATTTTCCACTTGAAAAGAGAAAATGCAAAATCTCAATTTTAAGAGGAAAGGCATGAGTTTATAACATCAAGATTGCATTTTCAATGTAATCCATGAACCAATTGACACAAAATAGTGATCACAATAAAGAAGCGGAAAATCCGATGTCGCAGTCCATTTCTAGTTTTCCGCCACGGGAGAAGCTAAAAATGAAATTTCCGCTAATGGGAAGTCCCTATTGAAAATCTTGACCGAGGCATTGGAGGAACGAAGAATGGTGTTTATTGAAGTCAAGTGGATCAGGATTGTCAAAAAAAGTAGTGAAAAGAGGAATCCCAATGGGGAGGCATAAAATGAACCTTTTGTTACAATGTTTGCACTCAGAAATCAAAACCCCGCCAGTGGAGAAGTAAAAGTCCAAATTCTCGCTGGGGTCTTTCAATGAAAAATGTACATTGAAAAAGCCAAAGGGAGCCTTCAAATGAAATTCCAAACTCAATTAGTATATTTAATGGAATTGATTTTGTTCTAATTATGAGTAGTGCCAGACATCCAAGAAAAAAAAATCCACCACTGCGAAGATACGAAGAGAAGAAGATCAGATCATGAGGAATAGGGGACACACATAAACGTATGTCATCGATATCAAGAGAAGAGCACCAACCATAAAGGTCAATTTGAAGGTGAGGCACTGCATTGAAATCATGAGGATTTGCCATCATAATGATAGAGGAGCCTGATTCACGACCCCTGCACAAGAATGAGTTCGGTGTGACAGTGAATGCCAAATGGGAAAATTCCAATGAAGACAACACATTGGGGATATGGTTCGATGAATGCAATAAGAAAGGCATCGTATAAAATTGGTTTTAGCACATGAATAATTGAGGTCACCCGATCCTCCCCATATTGTAATCACAGAGTCATTGAAGTCTCAGTGATTGTAGACTATCCTACACAGTGAATTATAATCAATGCAGAATTAGAATTGGGATGGAGAAGCCGAAGTTGTGTTTTCCGCAAAAAGAAGAATCACTTTTCATGTTTTCCGCAATGGGCTATCTCATTATACATTAAAGCCAAGTTCATCATGTAGACCCTAGTTTGAGAGAAAGATGAAGATTCTTGATACTATTTTGAAGTTGAAATCAAAGTCAAGTAGCATCCAGCATGTGAAAAATATGATTATGTTTGAAAGGTAATGAAAGAAAGATGCACAGTAAAATAGAGGGAAATACTCAAATATTGAGCATAGTCATCAAAATCAATCACCATTTATGAACAAAACTCTGGGAATGACAAGCTCTAAGGCACATTGGAGTCCATACTTGGGAGTCGATCAATCTACACGAATGCCCGGGTGCTTCATGAGACTCATTGTCACACGATGTTATTGCAGAGGCTTGGGCTCGATAGCTAAAAATACAGAGTACTCTGTTGAGACTAGAGACGCATTCATTTGGTCTTGGAATTAGAAAAAGAGTCCCGAGTTATAAAATTGCAGTCCAAAGGTAAGAATATGACACCCAGTTCCTAGAAGCATTCAACACAATAGAAAAGAGACAGGGTTAGTGTGGTTCGATATTCTGACAGTCCAAGCGAAAGCCAATCATTTTGAACTTACCAAATTAGCTCAAGCATCTCTAAAACAACTCCCCAAGAATAAAGACCTCCTCATGAGTGACATTGAGCATGCTGACAGTTGCTTCAGTTTGTCATTGCATCTACTCACAATAAAGTTTTGGAAGACCGCTTTTGCGAAGAAGGGACTATGTTGCAAAGACACATAGGAAACATGGGATATGAAGAACAGAGCGGCCACTTGTTCATCTTGAAAGTTAGACATCGAATCCCCTTATAGTGATTCTCTCACCCATATTGAAGAAGCCCAATTTATGAACAGACACCTGGAATGATGATGAAGCTGAACAAATATACATTCAGTTCATGGTGTCCAGCTATCACTATGAAGATCACAACTAAGAGATTAGGTAGAATCGATTTATATGCACCCAAAATGGTTCGCTATACAGTGATGCAACAATTTCTTATCATAACCAGTCATATACCCCAAAATAGTACATGTTCCTTGACAGAAGATAGGTGTGCTTCACTCGAAAGGGAAAGTGAGTATCTTTAGATGGGAAATTAATGTAAAATAGGAAAAGAAAAAGATAAGAACCGAAGAGTCATTGTCAGGAAAAGCCAAAAGACTGAAAAGGGAATTGGACAGGTGTCATATTGGTTAAAAGACACTAATCTACATTAAAAGGAGTATTTCTCAACATTTGGATTTGATTATCTAAATTGGACCGAGCATATGCACTTAAGGAGAAGTTTTGATGGTTTTATTAAAATAGTTTTACATAGAATAATACTTTTTTTTATAATAGAAATCAAACATGTATGTTAAAAGATGAAGATAACAAGCTACGGGAATTAGAAAAGACCAAGAATCAGTTACAAACTGAACGGTTACAGAACTAAAAAGGCAGAGGAACCGAATGGTCATGGAAGAATCAACCGATCACTTGAGAGAGTATTTATTGCAGATCTTTTTTTGGGTAAAGGGTTCTTCTTTTCTGCAAGAGACAGAGTGTTGGAGTGGGGAAAGACATCATTTCATTCATGCATTTCATTTCATGCATTTAGGGGATTTATATCCTGATTTTTGTAATTGATTTGGCAAAGAGATTGTGAGCAAATAAAGTCTAAGTATTCTTATTTGTTGTGTTCAATAAAAAGAGAGGTTTTATTCTAAATTGGAGCATTTGGTTATTACTTTTCTGATTATAATCAATCGAAGCATTGTTGTATTTAGTTTTGAGAACTTTCTTTCTTCTTGTGTCAGATGGTGAATGGGTTATAGATCAGAGTATTCTCATCTATTCTTGTCACAAAGATTAAGATGTTTAATCTTCTTTTCATTCCATTTCTTAATCTGCATTGTCAGCATTCATTTCTGCATTACCAATGCTAGGAAGTCATATGAAGTGTGGGTTCTTGGAGTTGGCTAGGTTTAGGGTTGAATTCTTTGCCCAAGTTAGTTCAGTCTGGGGCTGGCTTGGTTTTCCTCTTCCGTTCTCAGGTTAAGAACATACCTAGTTAGTTTAGGAATAAGCCAAATTCATTGAATATTATTCATAAGGGAGCTGTACCTTTCAATTCAGAGGAAATCTATCAATCTAGTGATAGATTATCCAACTGTTGGTATCAAATTGTTTCTCACAGATTTGGGCATTCGAGAGTTAAATTGAAAAGAACAATCCATTTACCAACAAATACCAAATCTACATCAGCTCTTCCTAAAATGATTACTTGTCACATTAATTTTAAACATAAAATATAATTCAGATTCCATATCTAGACCTTTTTCCTATTTGGACAAACCCAAAATTGACACCCAGGATTACTTGTGTGTGACGTCTGCAAGACACAAGGGCCAACACCACATCGACACATAGGCACATTGACCGAAGCCATCGACGCTATATCGATAATTATTGCACTATCATTCCAACATATCATTTTGTTTAGTTGATTATTTTGTTCATTCATAGTAATTATAATAAAATTAAAAT
>MU227600.1:442393-452629 GCA_018584345.1 Thuja plicata | reverse complement strand
CTACTATATAGACACTCATTCATTCCTACTTTTGGAGGTCACCTCTTCGATTGATCAGCTCTTCAGACACATGTCTTCTCTACCTGATCATGCACTTCAGTGGGGGTTCCAGCAGTTTCTTCTGACAAAGTTTTCAGACATGCTTCAGAGATGCTTCTTGCTCTCTTCTTGTTCCTCTCTCTGGGACATCTCTTTGCTTTATGTTTTGGGTACCTGATCAGGCCTAGTTGTCGGGACCCTTCTTTCCTGCTTTTTGCAGTAGTTTAGCAGTTTTGCTTCTCCCTAAGTTACACTTAAGGGGGGTGTTAGAGTAATTTAGAAATTTCTCTTTAGTGCTTAAGTTTCACTTAGGCAGTTTCAGTTAGTCTTAGGAAAGTTTCTATTTCCTAGCAGTTGCCCATTTAGGGTTTCGACATCCTTTATAAGGATTGTCCTCTTTGTATTTCTTAAGGAGATCAGTTTGTAATCTTTATTGTGTTAATAGAAATTATTTCTGTCACAATGGATTTGGGTTCTCTTTCATTTTGGCCGCCATAGCTTTCTGAATACTTCTATCCTCTTTCTATCTTCTTCTTCTGTGTAATAGTCTTTGCATGCAGGTGATCTTGGTTGCATTGCGTTTTAGCAATCTCAACATCTACCACTATTGACCTAGACTCATCTCCACCTTCTATGCCAAGCAAGAAGTCTAGAGGAAGAAAATAGGCACCCAAAAATCACCCATCCTCAAGGAACACTCAGACCAAAATAAGGAATACTCAAGCTCCTCCTGAGGTAGGATTTAGACCTAGTCTAAATGTCTTGAAGAACAAGAATGTAAATGAAGGGAGATTAGATACCCTTTCTAAATTCTATGACAAGTATCAAGAGATGGATAAGACTGAGATACATTCTATGATCATATTTCATATGATCAAGTTTAAGAAGTCTATTCTTGAACTCAAAATAGTGATACCGGATAAGTTATGGAACATACTGGAGATCATGAAAAGACATGCAATAGAGGAAGACATGAGGTTTAGAGAAGAAACCTTAGATACTCTTCTCCTTGTATGCTCACATGATGAGAAGGCAATTCTATTAGATCTGGTAAAGCCTCATCTCAGAACCAAGACAAGGACTCTACAAATTATGAACAAAGAGTATGAGCAGATAGGTAAAGAAAATAAAAAGGCATTTGCATAAGTGTTTATGGATAGACACATATATCCATAAATGGGGCCTACTACAAAGATAACTCCAGCTCCTCCCAAAAAAGTTACAGAACTAGTGATTCAGAAAGCACCTATAACAGGTCCATAGGTTTTAGCGCCCACAGTGACAATAACTTATGATACAGAAAAAGACTCAGAAGATACTATAGTGGTTGATAATATTAAGATATCCATGACAACATCTTACAAGGATATGGACAAAGTTGATAAAGCATTTGTAATCACTGAAGAGATGTGCACTGATGATACATCTGCACAACAAGATGAAGTTCCCTCCAATGATCTGATTGACTTGAATGAAGAAAAAGATACTCAAGATAATGAGACACCAATAAAAGAGATACTAGTAAGAGTGAATGAATGGATACCAGTTAGAATACTATATTCTCACCATCCACTCAACCATCTACTTCATTGTTGTCAAGGTTAACTCCTGATTCAGCAAGTTTGGATGCATGGGGAGAAGAAGACCTAATCAAGATCAGTGTTATTGCTATGGAAAAAGCAAAAGAGAAACAAGTGATGAGGAACCCTCGCTTTTTGGAATCAGTGAACATATTGAGTGACTTAGTGCCTACAGATAATAAAGTAGCCAAAGTTCAATCAGTTGAAGATGTGGACAGCATTCTAACAAACTTCAAATCACATTTTACAAGTCTAGTAGACTCTGCTAAAAAAATTGCAGAAGATGAATATAAAAATGAGAGATTGAATGAATTGGTAAAGAATTTTACCTTAGACCTTAAATATGTAAAGATTGGGCAATCCATATTAAAAGAATTAGCAGCTAAGGGAAATAAAGTCATAGCAAACTGCATGGACAAAGTGAAGTTCACCTCTTAGCACATTAAAAAGATAGAAGAGGCAGAAATCATCATGGACAGCATCAGAAAATCAGTTGAAACATCCACGCAAGACATGAACATATGCAATAATGTCTATCAAGGTCAGTTAGACAAGATTGAAAAGGATAAGTTAGAAATCACCAAGATAAGAGTCAGACAAACTCAGTTGAGAAATGCAATTGCACCCTCTCTATTAGTCCTAAATGAGAACATCAAACAGATTGATGTCACCATCGCGACATATGATCAAGGTCCTTGCATGGATTTGATGAAGATGGAGAAACTGACATATGTCCTATGCGCACATCTTCAGACAGTTGATGTAATGAAAGTATTCTAGCAGTAAGAGATCCAATCTCTTTAGATTGTGTACCCTGAAGTTTACATGGAATAGGTATCTTAAGACTCACAAGTTTTTGTACACCTTTGTCATTAATGTCAAAGGGGGAGTAATATAGAATGTGTATATATGGAGAGCAGTATATGTATATATGTAAAAGATGTTATGATATACAATTATTTTTTTTGTGTTAAGTCATTTTGAGAAACTTGGCCACATTCCTTTGTTGCCATAAATGACAAAAGGGGAGATTGTTGGAAAGTTGACTTCCTAAGGATGCATGACTCATTTTGTGTTGTCATCGTGGCAACAAAGTCATGCTAAGTTTATGTCATGAAAGACAAAATGACTAAGTATGGAAAATAGGACAGACAGAGATATTCAGTGATCAGCACATCAGTGCATGTGCAAGAGATCGATTCAACATATGTGTGTTCATATATATGTTCTATGACATGTGTACATACTACATCCAGACATGCATTGTACATAATGATAGTACGGAGAAGTTACAGAATGATCAGTACACCAACAGTCCAGAAGACAGAGCATGGAAGCTGACTAGTGTTTTGATCAGCATGAATTATTTTGTTATGTAATGGCTAAGCGCCTTTGATTATATGTTTGTAATGATGTAATTAGCATTGTTGTAAACACACTTGAGCCAACTTGTTTGAAATAATTGTGTATTATGTTTTAGGGCCAACTATAGTCTTGTTACGAGTCACGCCTATTCGAATATGAACATATAAGTTTGTAATGTAAATTTATGTTACAAGTGTCAAATTATTATGTAAGAGGAAGATATAGAAGAGCAGTATGATGAAGTTAGTATATAATAAAGCTCTTTAAGAGAGTAAGAGCATTTGTGCATACATGAAACTGATCAGACAATAGTGTCATCACATCAGTTCACTTTTGATATAGTGTATATCAACTTTCAGAAGGTTGTAGCCTTCTTCCTATTGGGTAGTGAGAATAGGAAGTGAGCCATATACCTTTAACAAGGTTTTTTAAAAGACTCCTAATAGGGTCAGACCTTTAACTAGGTCATTGTACTCATATTGTAAAGACTGCTTCTAATAGGGCAAAGGAACTTTAACAGGTTCATTATACTAGTACAATATTTGTGGGTACTAATTCCCACCGGGGTTTTTCTCTGATCAAGGTTTCCCTGTAATCATATCATGTGTTACGAGTTCTTATGTTAAGCTTCATTCAATGTATGTTTGATTTATATTTAAGTTGATGAAAAGTAATAAATAAACAAACACTGATTCACCCCCCCCTCTCAATGTTTCTAACATTTTCTTCATCATATGTAATGAGTCCATGTCGCCCTGTGTAAGCGGTAATCCAGAAGAAGGGGTTACGGGGTTGACTTTGGCCAAGGGTCAAGTTAGTTCTGTCCGAAGTGCAAGGAGATTAGCATTTGTCTCTCTTTTCTCTTGTAGCTTCTACCCCTGTTTTGCATACCGGGCCTTTATAGCCTTGGTAGCCTCTTTGAGCAAGTCAAGTTCTCCTTTCTTGTCCCTTTTCCCCAGCTTGACCTTTGTTATACTATAGTCTTCAGGCCTTTGTGTCACTGCATTGTATTTTCCAGGGGTGTTGCGATGACCGTAACTGTAGTGCCTGCTGGGTTGGTCCAGAGAGTATGGACCACCCGTGCCCTTTTGGGCTTCTTCATTTCAGCATTCTTGGCCATCATTTTGGCCAATGACAAGGGAGCGCCTGTACGCACCGCCAGAGCTTTTCTTTTCTTTGTTTCCACTAGCCATTGAGGTGGCTGGGGTAGCCTTGCTACCAATTCCTACTCACTGAGATTCACTTCTGAATCTGGCGGTGCATTCCTTGAATTTATATTTTCTTCTGGCTCCTTTTCCTATTCTTGTTCTGGTTCCTTTCTTGCTTCTTTTTCTCTGGAACCCTTTGTATTTTCTGTCATGCTGGCGTCTTTTGTAAAATCACTCGGGATCTTTTCCCCATTTTTCGTTTCTATATTCTCAGGGACCTCATCCTCCCTGGTGTCACTGGTAGCTTCTTAATTCTCCTCTTTTGGGACCTCCTGGTCCATTAGTTTTTGTTGTTCTTGTGCCCTATCGGCCTCATTTACTTCAACATTTTCCTCCTCCCTTGGGACATCCTCCGGAGGTGGGTGGGGTCATTGGCCAAATTTTAGCAAGGTGGAAGCTTTTATGACATCACTGAAAGTGCTTTGGGGCACTTGGTCACCCAAAGTCTTTAAAGGCACCTGGAGCATGATAGCTAGAGGTACGGTTGTTCCCTGCAGTCTGGGTTCTCCTTCAATTTGTGGCTCAAGTGTAGGTTACCTTGGAAAATCTGCGGTCCCCTGGACCAGTATCTTTTCCTGTTCATGCCCTGTTTGAGTTTCTCCTTGAGCCTCTTGCTCAGATGCATCTTCTTCTTCAGGAATTTCCTTTTCTGCAGGGACCTCTTTTCTTGAGCCTCGATTTCTTCCACCGTAGTATTGACGCCCTGTCGGATCTCCAGGAGCTCCTCCGCTGAGAAGGTGTCATCAAAATCATCGTGCGACAAAGAGGAGTCTGAGATATCCTCAATTTTGAGAGAATCCAAACTTACATCCACTGAGGGCTTCTCGGGCATACCAAGGGCAGCACTTGGTGTGGGGGTCACAGTTGTTTTCTTTTTCCTTATAAGAGAAGCCCCGGTGTCCAAAATGTTGGAAGATTCTGCCTCAGCAAAAGTTTGCCTACTCATCATTGCTGCCAACGAGGCAGGTCCCGTTGGGCGAGCAGAGGTCACTAGAGTGACTGAGAGGCCGGCAGCCACCTGCATGTTGATTTGTTGGCTAGCCAACTTTGCCGACTCCATCTAATCATGTAATTTTTCCATTAGAAGTGTGGGAATTTGAGGGGATTCCTTGGGCACCAGGACTCCCTCCTTTTATTTTCCTTTACTTTTGCTAGCTTTAGTGGGCACGGTAGATGAAGAAGGTTCGGCGCCAGCTGAAGGAGGAAGGGTTAATTTGACCGCTACTTTATTTTAGGTGCTCTTGGGATACACCCAGGCAAATTACTTGTGGCTTGCCTCTATGATGGGGTGGCATACCCCATCAATCGTTAAATTCTTTGGAGTGGCCCAATCCACTGGAGGGAGATCCAATTTATCCAATCCTTATGCCTTGTATGATGGATCCTCCAGTGGCCCACCGTTATTGAAACCTTTCGAGAAAGTTTGAAGGTCTAGCACCTTTATGAGCCCTTTGCTCATTCTGTTGTGCTATCAGGCCCTGAGATCAAAGTTGTCCTAGCAATCCACCCAGAAATCTTCAATGTCATCTTTATTTGGGGGGATGCCCTTGGTAGCATGGTGGAAATTTTTCCACGGGGGTCATAGTTCTTCCGGGTGAGGTTGAATTCAACCAACCCCAACCCTTTTAACTCATTATCCACCTCTCAAGCCATGGCGAGGCTGCATGTATAGTCCCTGCAAGAAAAGGGGAATGGGACATTAGCGACCTTCTTCACTGTGAAGAGGGCGTGCAGATCCATCATCTGCCTACAGAATTCCAAAAGAATAATCCTATCTCCACAATACCGGGGAAGGAGGTAGGGCTTCCCATTAAATCCTATCACCCCGATGTAAGTGTAATGCCTAAATTGAATGAAATATCAGCCATATTAATTGACCAGTGCCATTGTTTCCTATGAGAGGCGATACCCAGAATCTTGGGTAAGTGTAAGAATGTTATGGTAAATGAAGGCATCGTTTACCCGAAAAAAATTCTGGAAGCTTAGCTCCCACTGTAATTAGGGATAATGATCCCAAGGTGTAACCTTTCCCAGACTGAATATGAGCTCTCCAATTGTTCCAAGGCCCTAAAAATTTGGCCTTTGCTGCACCAATGCCCATAGCACATATGAGGTCATATAAAATTGTGAATGTTGGGCAACGGTCTGCATCTGTGTATCCACATGATTGGATATAATCACCACCCATTTGAAAGCCCTACTATGTGTTGTTATGCAGTATAAGAAATAATACATCCACGATGAGAATTCCCAAGTGTGGGGCCATCTAAAGATTCTACACAAAAATATTATGCCCGCCTGAATGGGCTCCTTGAAATCCCCACGGGGAATTTCCATTTTCATTCTCTTATAGTCCCGCTTTGGAGACTTCAACTAGTTATTATTAAGGTGTTTTCAGGAAATAATTTTGGCTTCACCGAACTCCTTTAATGAGTTGGCCCTAGTGATTACTATGGACCCTTTGAATTGTGGAATTCCCAACCTAGAAGCAAAGGTGGGAGCATCCAGTGTGATAATGGTGGCAGGATATTGCAGCGGTCGGGGATCTGGAAGCAAGACTGAACGAGTGGCCAGATTATATAATACTGCCAACTGCCTGATAATTTTAGGGGACTACACCATGCATGGAAAATTTGCGGCCTTGATGATGCCGGAGGCAGCTAAGTAGGTTGATATTTTGTCCCCTTGTTCTTTCAACCGGTAAATGGTCTAGATTAGACCTTGTAGTTTGTCCCAAGACCCGAGGTCTAGATCTATCATTTCTTGAACCTTGGAGTCTATTTTAGACCCTGCAACACCTCCATCCTTCGGATACTTGGAGGTTAATGGCAGCTTTGCCAACAATCTTTCCAGCTTCGATTTTGTGGCTGCCCGGGTGGAAGTAGTTGGTAACTCCAGGCTATTAGGAGGCGTGAAATCGTCAGACATCTTGAACAAGCTTATCAACCACCTACAAGACCAGAAAACCATTAGAACACATAAGGATATGAAAAACTTTGGGAGATTTTCCAGCAGCCCGCACCTGTCAAATAAACGTTAGCGCATATATATCCAAAAGTTCCAGAGTATCTAAAGATGAACATGGCTTAAGAATTCTGGAATGTGCTGACATGGTTATAGAAAAGGTAGAGGACAAGGTCCCACTGGGAGTCTGGAGTCTGGACAAACTAGTCATTGCCGATGAGACTAGCAACGAAGCCGTACACTAGTTGACATGCGCTGGCACGTGGGAAAATGGAAGGCGGTGTGAAGGTAGTTATGACATTGATTAGGACAAGTGGGCCGAAACAAGGCAAAAATGAATGCCAAATTTGATGCATTTTAAATTCCATATGTGGGGGATTAATCCTGTCATTAATATGACAAGACAGAGGAGAGAGAAAGCCACCATGGTTTGAACCAACAAGGTGCCGAGTTCAAACTATGGCGACTCCGTCTCGACGAGATCTATCTCATCGGTTTGAAATTCATGATAGAGTGTGAAGAACTTGATGCTCTGAAGGATATACATAGCACATATATATATGATATACATAAGACATACAAGAGGGTTGAAGTGTATACACATAAGTTTACAGAGAATATACACCATATTTAGGACAATGTACAGCAAAATGAAACGCAGACCGACTACCCTAAACAAAGGAACACAGAAAATGCACATGATATACACCATCCTACACCTGCACAGAGGGTGGACAACCCTCTGGCAGAGCTTACCCACCAATGGGTGGTGAACCAGATGACAAAGACATAAAGCAGAAATAGAAATGAAATACAGTAACATGAAACAAAAGCAGAAGATGAAGGAAAGAACCAGAAACACCAACCTGGAATCTGAAGAATGGCAAAGGGAAGAAACACTAGACTGCTCTGCAACACCTTTCACCTCCAACACCAAGAACAAATACCAAAAATCAAATCGTTGTCACCCACTAAGATCAGAGAAGCTTGCACTTAATTCGCACTCAAATCGCCTATGAATCGCTCTGAAAACTCTAAGTGTTTTAATCATGGTAAATGTGAAAATCATAGGTAAATCTTATTTATAGTTAAGGTAAAAGCCAGTTACCTTCCCTCTAGAAACTTAAGAATAGGCAAACCTTTGGATTCCAGGCCTGGGGATTCCAAATGACCATGTCTTCTTACGAGAAGAAGACATCGTGGTAGAGAATCCTGGAGTCTGAAATCTGGCCTATGGAAAAGAAACAACCCACTCTGGGACTGGGTCCTAGAGACACAAAGGACAAAAACACAAAACAAAACCAACACCACGAGAAATAAAACCCAAAGAAGGATAAAGAAGAAGCAAAGGCAAAGAAAACAAGGCAAGAGCTGAAAGCAAAAAAAAAGAAAGGGGGACCCAACATTTTGCACACAAAATGTAGGGACGGGTATGCAGGGCATAACATAATCCGAATCTGAACCAACAACTTAGGTTCAACTTGTACCTTATCATTCCCTCAGTGCACTAAGTGTCACATTTATACTTGATTCATTGCATAAGTGAGAGGGTTTAAATATCATAACAACATATCAAGTCCTCATTGAGATTAGCATTAGATCATCATATTAATCAAATCAACAAGGATTAGAATCAACAATTATTATATCTCGCAGATCACTATATCAGTGATTATATTTATGCTACTTTGAAATCACTAATACCTGATCGGGTTGATATTAACTTCTGTATTTGGTACATTCATTATGGCAAATTCAAGAGTTCTATAGAACTTATAAGATAGAAAGAAGTCTCTCTATATTTGAATTATAATAATTTTGTGCAAACCCTACGAAATTATAGGAAGGGACATTACAAATGTTGCCTCAAAAAATTTTTTATAAACAATTTTATAATCACAATCATGTTACTTGGACTGCAAATAAGGGGTAGTTAATTTTACTTGGCACTTCATTTACTGGAATAGCAAGTTATTATCATTTTTTGACAAAGGAGTGTCATTTGAAAGATGCAATAAGGAAAGAATCAACTTGGTTTGTGAAGTGAGTGGGATATTCCCAAACTTCTCTTCACTTATGTATTTCACCATGTAACTATTTAAAAACACCCCCAAACAAGAAAAGATAGTGTAAACTGTAAATAGTTTCCAATCCACGTAACATTCATATGTTTGCATTCATACATCATCAGCAAGCATGGTGAATGTGAAAACATTAACAAACAATGATACACAGATTGTAACATAAAATATGATTGGTGGAACCCTAAACAGGGTAAATTCTCTAGCAGGATAGGTGTATACCCCTCACCACTACATAAAATTCAATTACAACCAACTACAGTAAAGAATGGTCTGAAAATATTGCAGTAGAGGCAAGTCTTTGCGAAGGCTTGAAAATGTTGATAGCAGAAAAGGAAGGTGAAGAAAAAGTTGCAGCACTGGGTGGTGTTGCAACAGATGAAGATGTAACAGAAGATAAAGGAGTATGTCTTTGGGAAGGCATGAAAGAAGACAAGAAAAATGTTTCACCTATGGATAGTGTTGCAGCACATAAGGATATAACAAAAGTTGAGAAATGTCCTTTGGATGGCATGAGAATGATGGAGAGCATGGAGTAGCCAGGCAGAAAGAGGTTGGTTGTAAAGAAAGAGGATTATAGAGAGGTGTATCTTGAGGTAGTGAGTGTACATGAGGTTACAAAATGCATTTGGTGGAGGTGGACAAACTTGGGTGGGTGCCAAACTTGGTCGGGTTAAAACCCACAAAGAAAAGAAGAGGAATATTGAGTGGTGAAATGAGGAGGGATGTTGACTGGAGCAACATTTGAAGGAGTTGGTCGGATTACAGTGGAACAAATTTCACATTAAGGAAGAGGGTTGTAGACTAGACATGGTGGAGGAGGTCAGGTTATGTTGGAGCTAATATCACATCAAGGAAGACAAGAGCATAGCAGAGTTGTCAGAGGAGGATGCTTGTTCTTGCTAGGTGTTGGAGGAGGAGAAATAAGAACTAGTTGGAGGTTCCTATTATAGTGACAGAGTTCATTGAAGATTGTTGGCAATTTGAAAGGGTGGCTCT
>MU227600.1:407279-441224 GCA_018584345.1 Thuja plicata | reverse complement strand
AAGGGGGGTGTTCCTTGAGGTCTTTGCAATAGGATATAGTTAATTAATAAACATTTAGATAAAAGGCTCTAGCATCCATACTCACAATGCTATGGATCCCTAAGAATGACACTAAATTTATGTCAGCGTTGATTGCAATCATACCTAGAAGACTTCTAACAAGTGGATAATAACTGACTCTTACTATGCATCAAAATAAAATGGTTTATTACTCAATAAATGAATCCACTTAACATTGCATACACATGGGTAAGAGGGACAACATACCCGTGCGATCCATAAATGGTTTATCAGCTATAGGGAAACATAAAATACATTTTAACTTGTATAAGTATATCATAAAAGCATGGTCAAATATAACAACTACCCTAAAGGAAACATGAATTAATTAGAAAATGTATTCCCATTGGGTAAAAAAGTAACTACTTGTAAGGAGCATGAGAATAGGTTTGTAAATAAGAAATGAAACAATGATTTTCTATGCACAACCTTAAAGGATAAGGAAACTTGTAAATGAACATACTTAGTTATCCCTTACAAACCATAAATAACCCACATATAACAAAGACCATAGAAAGAGATTTTTTAATGCATTATAACATAGACACATTTTTATCCTTGTATCAAGTAGCTTGAATAGGGGCCTTACACTTACCTCTGGTGCAAGTATCAAACATATTTCTCAAGGCTATAAGATTTATGACACATAAAAGTTCCTCCCTACTAGACAACAGTGGCATACTGCCCGTGACAAAGCATCACTTTCTTTATGCTAGGGTTTCTACAGGTTACGGTGTATGTTCTCATTACAGCGTATGTTCTCATATTGACTAATATCAATCAAGCCATCTTAGGGTATACGCCTCTAGTCATGTAATATGCTCTTAACCAAAGGCTAAAAAACAAGACATATATTAAAATTGATAATAAGATCATGAATGTCTAGGTTCCAGACAGTTTGTTCAATCCCTCAATGAGGCATTTAAAAAGATACCAACCATTACAAAATTCATTGGCATCTGACCTTCAATAGATAGGGTCAAAGCTTCAGTGAGACAACAGCGGCATACTACCCGTGACAAAGCATCACTTTCTTTATGCTAGGGTTTCTACAGATTGCGGTGTATGTTCTCATTACGGCATATACAAGACATACAAGACATACCTCAAATGGTGAGTACACGGTGGCAGCTTGTTGATGAGTACGCGGTGGCTATACCCTAAACATGAAGGAAACTAGTTGAATGAATTGAAAACCGGCCTGGAGGTAGCTGGATTCAATACAACAAGAGCCCTCTTCATGTGCAGAATGGAACATGAAGGAAACCAGCTGAATGAATTGCAAACTGGCCTGGAGGTAGCTAGATTCAATACAACAAGAGCCCTCTTCACGCGTAGAATGGTATAGTTTCCTTCTACCAGCATGCACAAATCGATCACAAATGAGCCTTTCTTTTTCTTTTTTTTTGGTTTATAATCAAGAGGGTGTCATAATTATGATGGTATCGTTGCTATTACGACAGCATTGGGGGCACTTTAAAAAATACAAAAATCACACACAAATGGTAGCGCCGTCACAAATTGGCATCAAAATTTGACCCCAAATGTTGTAGTGTTGCATACTTTCATGTCTTGTAGAGAACGGGGACCAATTGATAGAGGGAATTCCCAACAATGCTTCTTCTTGTGTTCGATGTGCTCATAGGCATCAAAACATTTCCTAGCCATTTCCAAAATAATTATCCTATCAGAAGGATATCGAGGAAGCTTCTTTGGTGCTAGAGTGCACCCTACCACTCTAATATATGTGAAATTTTTAAACTGAATATAATAAGCCCCTATTTCTCAAACAATAGTACCAGCTTCCTCTGAGAGTCTATTTGCATAATCTCCTTTGATTGAACAGATGATTGCAAAGACAAATGTGTCATTGATAATTTTATAGTCTGCACTATATTCATTCATCTTCTCTTTTCTAAGAAGCTGAGGATATACAGTGAATGAACATGCATTTGGCTAACCAAAGGCTCCTCTCTTTACTGACCCTGGGTACTCTATCTTGGCTACCAATAAGTAAACCACATAGGAAGTCATTTAGAAATGGGGATTTTTTTTCACCGCTATCAACTACTCATCCAAGTTGTCACTCAGGATGGTATCCCAATCAAACCTAGCTCTTCTCCCCTTTATTATTTCAATTAGGAGAATAATCTAATGCTCAAATTGGATGGATTGGGGGAGCCCATATAACCTGCTTAAGATGGTGACTACTACCTAGATGTCATCTTTCATGTATCCCCTTCTCATGTTTATTCTTTCTAGCTTATTCTTGGGACGAGGCTGCATCAAGTATTCTCTATTTATAATTTTAGAAGCAATATGGGTGTTGTTTCTGAACCACTCCAAGCCTTTGCTTATGGAAAAGGCATAAAACTTGTCAACACCCTTTGGTAGGTGGAAGACATCCTCAATGTTGTCTAGTCTGATGTCTGGAACAATGTCTCCAGTCTTATTTTTACTACCCTCTCATCAAGAACATAATGTTGGGTGAGGGTCATGGTTAGATCAAAAGATAAGATGGACACAGGGTGTGCCACAAAATTAACCAAGCTAGAGAGCACAAGGGAAGTGTAGTCAACCGACCTCCTGTTAGGATTGGCACACCTAGTGAGAAACTCATTCCAGTTTCAATTTCCTATGTCAATATCTATAACCTCGTTGTGGAGATTGCCAACCTTAGAAGGAGCATGACATCCTTTGAAAAGGTACTTTTTGGCTAGCTAGTTGTCATTTTTGGCATTTTGTAGGTGAGAATGCAACTATCAGTAAATACTTATTGAAAACAAATACAAACTAAGCAAACAAATCTCAGTGAACCCAAAGAATCAACTCAGAAGCCCAAAGCCAACAAAACTAAGCTTCATTATGTTTTTCAAATTTTCAAAGGGTCGACAGCCAATGTTAGTAATAACTGAGAGGGGGTGTGAATCAGTGGCCTCAATAATTTATCCTTCAAACTTAACCACCAATCTATAAACCTCATATTATTATGTCCCTACAAGATGCATGCCATGAAATACTAATAATGATTAACTGTCTGTCATTTTTCTTTGTCAATCCTTATTCTTTCTTGATTACCGATAAGCAGTATAACTATTTACCAAAACTTAGTTAATAAGCAGATTATACCGATCAATCTAGAGTTAGCTATGTAAGATGAAAAACAGTAAAGAAATGAATCATACACACATAACACATGAATTTTTAACGTGGAAACCCTGTTAAGGGAAAAACCACTAGGATCGGTACCCCAAATTTTCACTCTTCTGAAGTGAGCCCTGTTAGGAGCCAACCCTGTTAAAGGTTACAAACACACTATTAAGTGCGACCTTATTAGAGGATTTTATACATAGAGGTTTTCACTTAGTATCAGACATTTATTGCTACCATTCTTGAATCAACCTCCTTCTTAGACTATGAATAGGTATCGGGAAAGTCCAATGCTACTTTCATGAATCAACATTTTTGGCACTCGTTGAGATGTACCTCAATATATAGAAGATTGTTAAGTCCTGATCAGTTAAGAGACTTGATGATTCAATGGTTAAACTGAAACACTATGACCTATTCATATTGTAACTTTGAATTTCAGATTTTTAGATCTATTTAAGTACATTACCTCTCTGACCAATGTATCAATTCAATCCTTATGCTCCATACTTTCTGCTCTGTGATGTTGTGCTCACTGTTCATCGGTGTCTGCAGAATTCCTTAGCTCTTCCTTCAGCTTGTTTGATCAGCACTGCATGAAGTTGTTCCTCATCAGTTTCTCTTCAGCATCCTCTTTCTATTCACTCCCCTTAATCCCATTCGTAAATGAATTAAGCTTGTCTCTTATATAGACATAATATTAATTTTTTCTTGATTCTTGATTCTTGGCGTGATAAATAATCCAGCCAATTAGATTTAAAGCATAACTCATGATTTGTCTCGTAGATATCTTCTTGCCAACTGTACAAATCATCTTTAAATCAATCACTTATCTCTAGTCGAATAAAACAAAGTAGACAACTAGTTAAGTCTATTTTTAGCTCTGCTAGCTAGATATTTTTTCATTTTCTAAACTCTCTGTACCGTTGGTCACCACTGTAGTTAGTCGTCAGTGATAGCTGATAGTTCCATCGGTGAGACTCCAGTTAGCTTCGTGATCTTTGTCCGTTGGCATCATTGGAATTTTACTCATCGGGCATCACTGTGGTTTTTCTTCGTCGGGCAACACTATGCTTCTGATCATCGGGTATCACTGTGATTGTTCTTCTTTGCTTTGACCAATGGTGTGCACTTCGTCGGTGTTGTTTGTCACTTAGTGAATACTTGACTTTTATGCATTGCTAAAAGCATAACCTTTGTTCATTTGATTCTCTGAAGTCTTTGGCATTATGTATATAACCATACAGATGATATCAAGTTGACATCAATGACAATATAATACATTAACTGATTTAATACCTTGCATTATCTTCAACTTAACATTGTCAAACATTCAATCAGTTACATGTCATCAGCCAAAAGGCTGAAAGGGTGAAAGATGGATGCTTAGTGGATGCAATATTTCAGAGTTTTGACACGTGAAATATTTGAAGGGACTCAGTGTGCGAAGGTACAAAATGGAGAACCAAGTAATTGGAAGGTAGAAAGTGAATTTTTTTGGCATTTTAGAGATTGATGGAACTATTAGAAGCCGAAGGGATGAAAATTAAAAATGAGTGGGCATTTCCCTTTCTTCGGTGTTATAATCTAAAAAAATAAGAGGAAAACCCACTCACTAAAAGCACAAAGAAAATTCGAAGCTCAAAATGTGAAGCCGCAAATAAAGAAAACAAAACCCTTCATTGCTTTTATAAGTGCCTAGATAAAATTACATCATCCTTGGGTTTCGCACTTTCAGAGGTCAAAAGTGCAAAGCCCATGAGTCACCCGTCCTCGGTATTTCAGAGGTCTAAAGTCTGACAAGTCTTTCTCCTTAGATAGTGTGACTTCATTGTTTGGGTATTTTGGAATTTAGGAGATCCACAGAATGTCAAAAGGCCAAAAAAATTCTCTAGCAAGGGTTTTCTCCAAAGACCTTAAACCAAAAGACCAAAAAATGGAACCAAAGGACTAAAAAGAACAAAAAAAACAAAAAGAAGTGGGGCCCATGGCCAAGTGGCCAAAATGGGGTGTGTGTTGTGCAACCACAACAATACTTAAAAAAGAAGTAACAACAAGATCAGAATGGTTGTTGGCTCACATGTTTCAGTGAATGTTTTAACTTTTATTGATTTTCTTTAGTCATGTTCCTATACTATTAGATGATATTATTGAAGTTATGAGAGTGGTTGGGATGGTTCATAATCGGTTTTTGTTTTTTATTATGTTTATTTGATGTTCTCATGAAATTTTGGGTCATTCCTTCTATATGCTTCAGGATGGATAAGATCATTCTCTATCTACATTATGTTTGTTTACGCAAAAAGGATTGCTTTCTCTCTCTGGCTATTTATGCTACGATGTGTTGCATCTTATTTTCCATATCAAAATAATCTCTTATGACATAAATGCACTTATGAAAGAAAATGATTTCCCTCTTACTAACATTTCTTCGTCTAATTTATGCTTTTTGCTAACACTTCTTTAGTCATTCCTCGCAGTTGTCTTGGTCTAGTACTCTAGCATACCAAAAACATGTGCATCCTGCATACATGTATTAATAAAAATAAAACTCCAAAAACATGTGCATCCTACACACATGCATTTATAAATTAAAAAAAATCCAAAAAAATACATATGCATTCTGCATTCACACAGTTCTAAAAGCTACAAAATTCCAAAAATAATGTTGCATTCATACGTGTATATTGCATAGAAAGGAAATGCATATCTAAGCATCATCATATAATAGGAAAGTAAAAGCATAAACATCCATCATGTACATAAGAAAAATCATCATAAAGTAGTTGCATATCATATATATCTTGAAAAGTATCAGAGTACAAAAATCAAGGTGTTTATATACACTAAGGCCCACAAACTCATGATCTATAGCATGTTTCTAACAAAATTCCCTCTACTAGAGAGATTATCCTATCAACCTCTTCTCTCTCAATCCTCCTAATCTCTATCTTGTCTAGAGGATGAAGCTTCTCTTTCCTGTTGCACCGACTTGCCTGATCTAGGTGGTTTCCTCGGTCCTGTCACTCCCTCGCTACTCAGTATCCTATGAGAATGTGATCTGCTAGACAAATCCTTGTAGCTTGGCATGCACTGGTCTTGTAGCACATCTCTCATGTACATGTCCTTCTAGTGGTGTGTCTTTTCCCGAGCATCCCCTAGCATGTCTTCTATCTTGTGTGTACTAGCATCTCCAATATTATTGATAAACTATCATGATTTCTCCTCTCCTCTTTGTTCTCTGGAAATCATTATGTCTTGAGAAGCAATATATGTATCCCTCTCTACTATCAATCTATCCAATTATGTTATAAGTGATGCTCTCTCTCTAAACCATGATACCTAATCTCTATCTCTGTCTATAGTCAACCTGTCTATCTAATGCATCAAGTTTGTGATATAATGTCATTGTTGCCTATCTATCTCACCTCTATCCTTAGTTATCTGTATATCCTCATCCCCTAATGGATCCTCGATGTCACCCTCCACCTGCATAGGCATAGCATTGGGATCACTGTCAGTGTCATCCTCGTCCCCACTGCTAGACTCAGTACTACTCTTGTCATCCTCATCTTCCTCCTCAGCACTATTGTCCTCTCCCTTCTCATCCTTCTCCTCTAAGATCTCATCTCTCGACACTCACAATCTCAACACTGGCACATCTGGATCTTTTAGTGGAATAGGTTGGTGTCGCGCAAACCATATGTCATAATCAACTGTAGTCCCTAGGTTTGTGACATCAGCACCAGCTCCACACTACCTAGGTCATAGCTAATAAAACTCTACATATGCAACCTCTATTCTAAGAAGTGCACCCCATGACCTTATCTCACCTCTAGATCGTGTAAATAGTTCCATGCCTTTCGGCACTCCTGTCTCTCTCTAAACTACCTACACAGTCTCTCTGGAAGTTGCATCTCAATAACCACATGACCTATGATAGTGCATCCAATGAGGTATATATCATGTCTATAGTATGAAAATTTATCTCTATCATGATCCCATCTGGATCAATCCATGTATGGTCTCCAAGTGAAGTCCCTCAGTGTATCCATCTCATGCATAAAATGTAGCACATATCCTAGCACCCCCTATGCAAGTGCTCCACTATAGCAATATACATATGACATGCCAGGAATCACAACCCTCTCTGCAATGGGAAACCATACTATTATATGCTCCTAATCCCAAACCTATAGCAATGTGATCTCGTTGTTGATAGATAGTCCTCCTTTGTACGCTACCTAATGTAGATGGTAGTATGTCATTGCCAACATGCATGGACCCTAGGGAAACATAGTCTAGTCCATGATCATCCTCTTGAGAACTCTCCCCCAACTAATAAGGAACATGTGTCCTCATCTATCTAGCACTAATGGTCCTGTGATCATGCAACATATCATCGCTACTAGCTTGTCATGTTGACCGACCACTCTCTCCCATCAGATCTTGTAATCTCGAATGTCTAGATCCTCATCATCACTATAAAATAATCTATGTAGTGCAAGTCTCCCTATAGCTAGGTCATACTCTAAAATATCTCCATTTATAGGAATCTTGAGGATGAGCCATACATTCTCCAGAGTCACTGTCACCTCCCCTATTGGTAAGTAGAAGAACTCATCTCTAAGTGCCATCGCTTCGTCAATGTTGTAATCAGTCCCTTATTTTCCCTAATCTTAGACATATAAGTGATGTAGTATAATCCTAATTAGGTTAGGATATGCCTCTCATGTCCACTTAATATGTGTTGGAGATCTAGGCACATCGACATACTCTCCCGTGTATGTAGCAAGAGCAACTCCTCTTGTAGCTATCATGCAACTTTGGTCAACTTTTTGTTGCTTTTTGACCATGTTTGACCAACTTTGACCTACTTTTGGACCTCTCCTAGGGTTTTCACCAGTTCAGGGAATTTTAGGAAGGTTTAGGACCCTTTAGACTCACTTTTAACCCGATTTACAGATGGCATTAAAACTGCGCAACTTGGGCTACCAAGTGCAGTCACGATTGGGTGTGTTTGTTGCATACTTGGTAAGTGTGAGTAGTCAAACCTATCTTTTGACCCCATTTTGACCTCATTTTGAATCCCTAGAAATGTGTGCAAAACTTTTAAATGAATAAGAGGCTCAGATGTACACACCTTTGCTTCTGCATCCTCCAGCCATTGCTAGCTCCACAATCGTTTCCCGCGATAATTCTCCACTGGCACTCAATCCATTCTCCTAGTTCTGAAGGTCCAGTTATTCAAAAATTGAGAGTGAAAATGACCTCCAAACTCCTCCCCAAGCCTTTTTATAGCCTCTTTGTTGCCTATATGGACATGCAACCTTTTCCTTTTCTGTTGGTTGTGATGCATTTTTGCACTTCGAGCCTCCTAACTTTTGCGTTTGACCTCCAATTTTTATCCGTTGATTGCTTTGGATTTGTCTTATTGTTGTCAACAAATTGACCTATCACTTGCATTTTTCAGTCAATTTTACCTGTGTATCATGTTGTCACTAGGGCATGTTTTAATGTGATTTTCTTCAAAATTCGTTGACACGATGCTCACAATCACATTGTATCAAAGAGGGGCAAAATGTAGACGCTAAAAAATGGTTCACACCTTCAGGTCTATTGCGTTAACATTTTTAGCATTACAATTGAAATGTTGTTTTGCATTCTAATTATTCCTCTATGTTTCACATATGATCTTTATTTTATGACAACATTGTGTCTTTCGCCATTAATTAAACATTAAAAATTGTTTAATTAATTGTTATTTTATCTCTATTTTTGGCCGAACCGATTAGTTTTCCTAATAGATCCTAATCAATTCTAAATCTTCCTAAACCAATCCTAAAAATTCCTAAACATTCCTAAACCATGTCAAATATTCCTAAATCAGTCTGAATCAGTCCAAGTTCATTCTGGCCTTGTTCGATTCTTTCTAGAACATTGTCAAAGATCATGGATGCCTAGTCAACTCGATTTTTCAGTTTCAAATCCTTTCAAATCTCGTCAATCTTATCATCATTAGTTCAATCTCTTGCAAAGTCAGTTCAAGGCATTTTTAAATCTCATCAATGCCTCGTTTCCAAGTTAATCCATGTTTTATCAATAGTGTTGGCAAATCTCATCGATGCTATCATTTCCAATCTTGTCTAAGGCATTTTCAAAGTTCATCGATGCCTCGTCATCTTTAGTTTGGGAGCATTGTAAAAGTTCATCGATATCTCCGCATTGTTGTTTAGTTCCTTCAATAGCATTATCAAAGTTTGTTGATGCTATTTTTTCATTTTCAATCATTGTTTTGAGCGCATCGTCAAAGATCATCGATGTCTCATCTTTTTCTGAACCATTCTGGAACCATCAGAATCCTTCTTAATCCTTGTCAAGGTTATAATTTAACCAAGTCAATCTTGCATCTTTTTCGTTAATCTGATCAACTATTTTTTCCTCTTGGGATGAATAACCCATAGTTTATCCTTATGTCCTAATTGAATAAATAAATTAACTTTATTTATTCCCTCCATCCTAATTCTCCACAATTAATTAACGTCTAATTAATTGATTGGCTAATTTCCTAATTTATGGAACTTTGAATTTCATATATGTTAATTACCTATTTGTGAGGAATATTGAATTTATTAATTGATTTAATCCTCATAAATCCAACTCACTTATCCCCTTCGTATTTTCTAGCCTCCATCTCCTATTAATTAGCTTCACCTCTTACACCTTCCCTTCCACCTTTATTACATCTTTCCTCCCACTAATTTGGCCTCCATTGTGTCATAATTTGTCATAAATATGACAAATTTGCCTCTCATTTTTACCATGTGTCATAAGTGATGCAAATTTCCAATTCGCACACCTAATTGCTAATTCTGCAATTTGGGCTCTCAACTCCTATAAATTGAGCTCATTTTGTCTTGTTTCTTTAACAACTATCTCCTAGTATTCCTGCTATCACTTTTTCTTTCAAGTCTTTTGTGCATCGTGTCATTAGCAAAGAGCAACATCCAATCCATTTAATGGAGAAGAAAGGAGAACATTGGAGCTTCATTTGAAGGGGGTGTTTTTAGTTTAAATGTTATTTCTTTGCGCACCTTTTCATTCAATGGATTTAATGGTAGATTAGATAGGTTTGCATATTTTTAGATGTTTTTTGGTTACCTTAATATGCTTTATATGCCTTTTTATTGTCTAACAGTTTATAAAAAACAACACTGCCTATAAAAAACATCATGGGATCATTAGTCCAAACAGAGTGATCAATAAGTAAATTACAATTGGACTATATATAATAATAATTTTGAAGTACCTGGAGCCTTCTCTATCTTTATGGGAACAAAATCATCGGTCACCTTAATATGACCAAAAATGTTAACGTACTAGATATACGAGAAGATTCAAGAAATGCTAATAAAACGTCAACACTAGTGGCCTCTACATCCCCACATTCACATTCGGTTGCATAGGCTAGTGCACTAGTCGATTCCTGGATGTTGCATGTTGCAGATGATGGGATCGGCTGAGGTTGTGTATACACAGGATCAACATGGATAGCACCTGAAGTACCTTAAATAATACATTAAATATATGAGAAATAACACATTAATGAAATGACACGAACATGTAAAAATATGAGGTGGTGAATGAACAACAACATGGCCAACACCTGAACTACATGGAGCACTTTGATCATGGCTAGTAGCAGCAAGAGGACACAAAAAAATCTGTAAAAAGAACACGTACATATTTTAGTTAATGACATAAAAGAGTATAAAATATAAACCATGAATACACTTATGTTATAATTATTCATGACACAAGTTTTGTAAATGTTTTTCCAATTGTTTTGCCCTCTCTTGTATCTCATCAGTTTGAGGCTCCATGAATAACAATTTAACCATTTATTTATTTTATTATTTTGCAAAAAAATTATCATTTCAACAAAGTTTGGGGAATATGCTATGTCATCATCATATAATAGTTTGTCTAGAATTGTTTGGAGGTTGTCAGGTACTGCAGGTGTCTTTCCCTTAACATCCACCTATGATAAGAATATTAGTAACCATAAAGAAAATTAATCCAGTACCATAATTAAAATATCATAATAATATAACAGTTATAATGAGTTTTACCTATTGGGAAGAAGTGCCAGGAGGTGCATCCACTTGTGACAAGAATATTAGTACCATTATCAAAATTAATCCAAAAACATAAAGAAAAGAACATAATAATATAACATTTTGCTCGTATCTAATTTATATAATTATAATGAGGTTTACCTATTGGGAAGAAGTGTCTGGAGGTGCAGCCTGATCTATGGTATGGCTCAGATCATCCCTCCTACAATAAATGTCGGTCTATGACAAAAATTATATTAAAAAAAACATGCTAAATGAAACCAATAGACTTGCGAAAAAACTTAATAATCAAATGGTATATTGGAGTCATTAATTGGATGTTTGATGTAATGGTATATATTACATACCACCCCCATGATAGTAACTTTTTTTATATCTATGTGATTCAAATTGTAATCGATTAGCATCTCTTCCCCTACACTTATTGATTTTATCGCACATGTGAATACACGGTTTCCCTTATGTGCCTCGAATATGCAATTGGGTTGCATATTAGTTGACATAGGTCATGTACTATTTATAAACCCTACAATATTCCATGTTGTATTTGGCATTTTGTCAATGTACATACCCTCTCTTTTAGTTTGATCATTATCTTCCAGCTATATATAATTTGTTGAAAGTGCATACCTACACATATTTCATGTATATTGAACAAGCTACATCCAATATTTGTAAATGTAACAGTGTCCAACATAATTCATTAATTCAAGAACTTTGTTGTAACAGACCTTTATGTCTTCCATAGAAAATTGGCCCAAACCATGTAATGTGGATGGTGTTATGCGATATATCCTGTCATTAACACAAAAATCAATGTTTATTAGAGGAAGTTCCTTGGGTACCCATTGTTTTTGTAAATGTTTGTACCTCAAGGACACCTCGATGTCTCCTCTTCTCTTGTCATCATAATAACATGACCCCCCTTGAGAAACAAAAAATTCCATGCATTTATAAAATTTTCTTCTTATCTTTTGACCTCTAGTTGATCTCCCTCTTTCATACCTACTACATGTCTCGCTTTCTTCTTCTCTTCCTAAATTTTCCTCACTCAAGGAAGACACATCTGACAAATTCCTATTTTGTGGTACCCGCACTACATTAAATGAGAGAGATAGTTGGTAGAGGGTCGATTATTATTGTGAGAGGAAAGAAATTTGATGGCGGGTTATCAAAGGTCCATTGCATGGATTGATAAGAATGACTCATGATTTTCCCCCAAATTCATCATTGAGGGTAATGTGGATGAAGAAGTCAACCCTAAAGTTGAGGTTGAGATTTAAATTTGAATAAGCTCAACTTGGGCCTCAGGTGTTGATAATTATAATTGAATAAGTCAAACTTAAAGCATATCGGATGGATGAGAAAGTGGAATGAGCTATACCATGTGGATGTCAAGGTGGTTTACATAAAAAAATCAAAGTTTCAAAAAAATATAGTTGTTGAAACATGTCTTATTATTAACCTACTCCAATATGGGTGTAAAGAGAAAGCAAGCAAATATTAAATAGTTTTTTAGTGTGTACTGAATTATACTTGTCAATCCATGAGAAGAATTGTTGCATTGCCTTTATGTAGACTATGTAGTATCCTCGCTAAAGGGGGTTCAGGTTCCTGCATATGAAATTCATTTATCCAATGTTAGCTTCTATCTTATATGAAGGTCAATCATAATCAGATTTACATAAGTCACATGATACATATGCTAAAGATTACATAGTAGACGATAAACAATTAGAGGTAGGTAAAAGTAAATTATTTACTGATTAGAATTAGGTGCATACAACTAAATACAACACAACATGATAATAATGAGTAACCCACCCTTAAAGAGTGAGATATGGTACTTTTTTAATGTAGAAAGTGAAAGTTGTTATGGGTTAATCTAGATCAGTTGGGTCCACAACAACCTCATGAGATAGAGCTTGTTTTAAGGCTATGATAAGGATCGCACACGTGTTTGTGGTAGAACAGAGCATCTATGATCCCGTAGAAATGTTTTTCAAGTAGAAATGGTAGGATATCATATTTCTATTCTGAAGCCTCTTTATCCAAAAGGGTATCAATTTCCTTTCTCTCTTCACTAGAATCAGAGGTGCAGAAGATGTTTTGCATTATTTGGGTATACCACTCAATTTCTATACCCAATGGATGCAAACCAACCTTATACACCCCTAATTTGATTAAATAAAAAGGGATATGGATCTCGTTTCGATAAAGAGGCTTCAGGAAAGATATATGGTATCCTATTGTTTCTACTAGAAAAGCATTTCCAAGTGAGAAAGAAAAACCAATGATGAGTATTCAACAATGGTAAGAAAGAGAAACAATGATACAAAACCATAGTTACAAATACAGTAAAACAGTGCTATTACAACATAGGATAGTAATCTTAAGCGAGATATAATGGAGCCACCATTTTTTAAAGAAGTGATATCTGAAACCAGTTATTGTGTCAATAAAAAGAGGGAAAATCACAGTAGCATAATGCACAAGAATAAAAATTTCATTAGATATATAATTTTTTGTAATGATTATGAATTAATCAAGAGGAAGAGGCCAATGAGTTTGATTAAGAATAAGCAAATATCCTTGACATGATGATACAGAAGTGAAAGGTATGGTGCGTGAGCACCCAAGAACATTGATGCCTCCATACAAATGTTCAAAATATGTTTTGATTAGTATCAAGAGAGGCTTTAGGGACCATATATATTTTTTTGTAATCAAAATATGTGAGGGGACACACTTTTGTGTTCGCAGCACAAAGTTGTCAAGTAAGTTATCAAGTTTGTCATATGGTTCAAAAGTTATCAAACTATTCCAAAAGGGGTGTAATCATGTAATAAGGTTAAATAGAACATTCCATAGTAGTTTGAGTTTTTTTAGACCCTATAAGGTCAATTTTTAGGTTATATTTCAATTATTGCAAAAAACTATCAAAGTTATCATATTGAAAAAAAATGTTATCAACATGAAAGTGCAAAATTGCAAAATTATTAAGAGTTCTGAGTCAAATTGTTAGGGAGGTAAGTCAAAATAGTTGGAGATATTGAAATAGGTTTATAAGACCATATGAGGTTGAAACATGGGGTAAGATATCAGTTTTGTAAGTTTTTTATAAGAAAGTGTAATAAAAGACATGGTTATACCCATTTTTGCAGCACTCTAACTGTAACTGTCAAATGAAATGATGTTATATGATTTCAAAACGCTCAATAATTTATGGAAGATGGTGGTAAATGTTGTTATCTTTTATTTGGTCCTAGTTTCATTAATTTTCAGGTTATATTTTGGACTAAACGATAATTTTATTGTAGACTGGCTATAACCCTGACTAGGTAAATAGTGAGCATTTGAAATTGTGTTTCTCTAACTTTGTATGGTGGAAAAATATAATATTTGGTCAAATGAAGTGTTTTCATGTATACTTTAATATTGAATAGTGGTATATTTAATGGATGTGGTTTGATATAGTTTCCATGATGTTATAGGTCTGTGTTTTATGTTGATGACTGTGAATGACAAGAACATGGGAGATTTTTATGCATTTGGATATTGAATATTTAACCATTAAGGGTGGGATTGAGTTAGGATGTTAAAATGGTCTTGGGAAAACATGAGGTCAACATGAGGTCTTGTGGAGGATATATGAAGACATTGAGTTCGTAAGGTCTATAATGACCATTATTTGATGTAATGAAGGCTAATGAAGCCATATTGGTTCATAATGAGTCATTTATAATCAAAATGTTAAAAGTTTCCATAATAGGTAAACTAGGCATAATAGGCTATGTGTGGGCTTGAAAGGGAAGATTAGGAATTTTATTAGTAATATGTGTTCCATAAGGTCATGTAAGACCATTTTGATGTTGTAAGGGTGGTACTTAAGTCTTTGATGTGGTAGAGTCCAAATTTTTTTAAGTTGACAACACTTGTTTAAGGAACAATTGACCAAAATTAGTTGCATTGGTAGTTAGAAGGATTTGTATCGGCCCAAACTATTGCGACATAGTTTATATACATTTGTAATTATCCAAAATGGGGGTAGAGAATCAATGTAAATAGTATTGATATTAATAAAGTTGGTTTCCTACATTAATTCACACTCTAATTAGTAATAACAGTCTTGGTTTTTCAACATTTTCTCATAGGAATAATGACAAATGTTTTGTGAATACTTTATTCTATTTAATGGAGGCTTGAATCCATTGCATTTTTTTTTTTTCATTAGAATATGTTCTGTATTAACAAATTTATTCAAGTTTTTTCTATAAACTAGTAAACCTCATCTAGGGTATCCCAAAAGCATTCACATACGTAGATCTATTTGGTTAATGTATATTAGAGCCCCATAATTGGTCAAAAGATAGAGGAAAGTGTATATATTTTCACACTGTGTTTAGGGAACCATGAAAAGGTCAACATGTGCAGTGGATGGAAGAAACAATGGTTTCATGTCTCAGAACTGTGACAATACAACAAATGGGGAGTTTGAGTGCATTTTGTCCATGTGAGGTGTTTGTAAATGGGATGGTGGTTTGGTGAAGGTTGAGGGGGAAGTCACCCCAATTTCCTAGTGTTTAGAATGTGAAGGGACACATCTATGTGTTGTTTTGTGTGACTTTTTTCCATCAAGTGTATGATTTTCATAGTGTGACAGTAGATTGAAGTTGGATAACTTAAGTTGAGATCAATGCTGATTTGATAGGGTAAATTGAGGGATTAGGAGTGTGTTGATACAAGATTCTTTTAGTGTGGTAAGGGAGGGGACCCCAAGAGGAAGGGATAATATCTATTAAGGTCAATAGTAAATGTTTGTGAAAATATATAGACGGAGACAATCATAGTTGATGTTGAGGAGTCTTGAGTTGCAGTGAGGCATGATTAGAGCCTTGAGATGGTTTATAAAAAAAATTATTTGGGTCTTGAGGGAAAAGATACATAGTAGTTATTGCAAGGACAAAGGTTTAATGTTAACATATGGAGAATGAGTGTGAGGAGTCAAGAAGGGTATGGAATCACTCATGAAAATGAATGCAATCAGATATTGTGATTAGAGATTTTATTGAGTAAGTGGTTTTTTGGTTGGGTAAGAGTGGTTGATAGTTTGTGTGGATCCATGAGTTGGTCCTATTAAGGAAATTGGAACAGTGAGTTCAGTTGTGAGTAATGATGTGAGAAGTTGTATCTACAATAAGGAAATGGAGATTTTTCCAAAAAGCATTGTTTTGTTGAATGTCAATGAAGGAAACATGAAGATTTTTGATGTGATGTGAAGTATCTATGATAAGTTGGACTGCTTGAAAACATTGTAAGTGAAGTTCTTAATCATGTAGTTGCAAGTGAGTTATGCATATTAACTAAAAGTAACTAACTAAATATGGAATTTACTATTCATTACAACTCATATTTTCTTGGACTAAAACTATTTTCAATGTGTAAAAAATTTCTAAAGTATTTCTTTGTCATCGTGTCTTTTGATGTTTTGTTATATGCTATTTTTTAAACTACAAATCTCAAAAAATATTGTGTATAATCAGATCATTATAAAGGTTTACAATCAATTCATAGTTAAGCTTTAGTAAGTATAAGTCATTTCCTAGATCTACTCACCTTCTTGGAAGTATAAGTCCTATTTCTAGGCCCTTCTTGTGAGGATGGAGAAAGAGAAAGCTCCAAGAGATTAACAAGACACAAATACAAAGATATTCATGCATATGAAATTTTGCCTCAATAGTCTCTTTCATCATCCTTGACTTTAAGTCAAATTTTGGTGTAGGGGCACCTAGGCCTAATGATAAAACATGATCAATTCAAGATTGTAATCCATCTTCGCAATGTGATAGGGTCATATGTAGTAATAGTAATTCATGAGTATGCACATATATGTCATTCAGACATTCTAATTTTGCATATTGGATGTACATGGTGTGCATGTGTATTTGGGAACCTGTTAAGAAAGACACAAACACTCAATAAGTCATTGCATTAGTTCAAAAGGTTAGATAAAACATGTAAAACCTACTAATATCGACCTATTGCCTGCTAACTAGGAAGAGTGTAATTAGTAACATAACAGCCCTCAGAATATGCTACAAATCAGTGACGAATACAACCTAGCATGAAGGATTTTGGATTAAAAAAAGCTAAAAATATGATAAAATATGCATTCTAGCTCTAAAAGATGAAATGAAAACAATGTAAAAGAATGGAATAATGAGTGAAATATGATTCTGGTGTGAATCCAACAACATAGCAATGCATTTTTAATCTAGGATGAAGGCTCATTTGCTCTCAAAACTAGCTTCTATTTATAGAAGAAAAGGAGAGAGAGAGGAGGGACAAGGTTCATTTATGAATTTAGAGACTCATTAATGGGGATGTAAGAAGCATTAATGCCCAAGGCATTAATAAGGCATGGGAGAGACATAGGCTTAAGGCATCTTCATTAATAAGGCATTAATGAAATCCTTAAAGAAGCAAGGGAGGTGTAAGAGATGGCTTGAGAAAGTGGACCTTAAGGAAGTCAAGCTTGAGAAAGTGGAATTTCTCAAGTGGGTTGAGTTGCTAAACATTCCTTAATGGAATGTGACAACATTAGGAAGTGGGTTAGGACTAGAATTAGGATTAGGATTAGATTAGCAAGGGGGGAATAGGTTTGGATGGGTTAGAACCCAGGGTAGAAGTGGTTGAGATAGGTTAGGTTGGGGTTTAGGGGAATATTAATAAATGAATTAAACTTATAAATTCATTCAAAAATAGGAAATTTAATTTCTTTTTAATAATTAGGGGACTATAGCCATTTTAATGAAATTAAAGAGGCTAGGTGAAGGGGTTAATTGCAAGTGGGTAATTGATTTAGGGATTTATTTAATTCCTTTATAATTAAATATTATAGCCATGTTTGATTTTGGTTTGATGTAATTGGTTTGAATTGATTTAAACCATATGGCTATAATAGTTAATATCATTCAGTGATAAAAATCACCTAGGACATTAAATTGATTCAAAGAATTATGCCAAGCAGTAATAGGGTCGTTTGGACATAATCGAGGGTATGATCACACTTAGGGCAAATAGGGTCCCTAGTTGGAACAGACCAAATTCAGGTGGTTACATTTGCCCCTCTTTGAATTGATGTGCGAGCAGCGCATTGATTCAAAGAAAGTTTTTAATTTTGACTTCAGAAAGATTGAGAATCTCGTTCTTGGTTGTTGAACGAAATGTTGATGAGATCAGTCTCGCATTTGATCGAACTAAACTGATAGAATTGATCTTAAACTTGGTTGTCATCCAAAGATCAATAAAAGATATTAAAAATACCAATTCTGAACTTGGTTGTCATCTAAAAAATTGATAATACTGATTCTGAACTTGGTTGTCGTCTGAAAGTTAGTAAGAAGCTGCCAGGAGCTTTAATAAAAATCTTTTAAAATGAGGAAACATAAGATATCAGCTCATGAGAACCAAATCTTTCTATCCAACAGTTCTGACTTTAGTCAAGGAAACTGTTATGCCCCTAGTTTGTTTGATAACGAAGTCATTTTTAATGCAGTTTAGAGAAAAAATTTATTTGATCATAGTGTGATCATGCCCCCTCAGGAACAAAATCGAAGGAAAAGAAATAAAGCCCTCAGTTGAATGAATGTACCACTTGCAGGAAGCGATAGGGCAAGAAAGAGTGGAGTAGAAGAAGGTATGTTTAAAATAAAGACATGATTACCAAGTTAATTATCAGAAAAGATGAGTGATAAAGCTGATAAAATGATGTTAGACCAAGATGTATGATGAAATGTGCAAGAGTAACCAATGTGTGGAAGAAATGAAGCAAATTCACAATTTTTGAAACTGTCGCAAAAATGGCACCGTGCTGCTGAAAACATGGTAGGCACCTTCGATTTTGTTCCCGATCGAGTGAAAAGAGAACATAAATAGATTTGGAGTTGTCCTGGAAGAGTTTTGGAACTCCTAAATGTCTCAAAAGACCCATATAAGCCTCAAAAATTACCATTTTACTATTCATTTTCACTTTCCTCCATAGAAATTCAGGAGCTCTACAGAGAAAATGATAGTCCCTGTGAGGAAGCACCGTTTCGAGATGAGCCGTCGACATCAGCGACCAGCCGATTACCCACCGCTGGTAAGTGCTCGATGAACTTTCCTATGAATTTGGCATTTTTGAATTTCATGCATTTTTGTGTGTTTTAGAGCTAGTTGAAGTTAGGATCATATCTGGGATTCCAGATCGCATCCTGCGAATCACGCATCGCATCCAGTTTTTCCTGGGTCGTATCCAATTTTTACCAGATTCTATGTCGCATCTGATTTTCCTAGATCACATCCATTTTGCATGTTTTTGTCTTATTTTTATTGAAAATGCATCAGTGGTCGCATCCTGTTTGCTTGGGATCATACCCAGTGTTTAGGATCGCATCCCATTTTTCAGGGGTCGCACCTTGTATACGCAATCGCATCCTGTATTTCCAGGATCGCATCTGGTAGAAGACTTAGATTTTTAAATGTTTTGATCTATTTGCGTCCTGTGAACTGGTAATGAATTAGTTGTTTCAGTAGGCTACCCCTGTTTATAAATAGAATTCTGATGCTTAATTGTTGTGTCCAAAATTAGGCCCATTTTGAGGTAGTCACTTTTCACGGCACTTATCCTGCACGGGTACTGGTATTGTCTGGCCGATTGTCAGATGATGAGAAGACCATTGTGGCCCGATATGGACTACAGTCCTTGATAGGTTTACCCGAGATCGGGGTGAACCGAGGGTTGTTAACTGCTCTAGCCGAGAGATGGCATCCTGAGCACAACACCTTCCACCTACCCATAGGCGAGATTACTGTGATGTCGGAGGACGTCTGGAGGATTCTGCGCATTTCAATGGTTGGACATGAGGTGTTCTTTGAGTCCAGAGCTGGCGTAGCGATTGGGATTGCCTAAAGATTCTTTCAAGATGATACCATAGACAGGAAATACTTGTCATGGGACTATATGGTCGATCACTATGATCGACTAGCTGTGTACTTAGCTGGATTGGAAGGTGGCATCCTCATGCCGGATAGAGGTCAGCATGGATTTCTAGTGGGCTGGGTGGGCATGGTTGAGCAGATGATCGCCCACCGTCGATGTTTTTCCTGGGGGAGCTACATATTAGCTCATATGTATAGAGAGCTTCGTGAGATCGTGTACCACCACACCCGCAGCATGACTGTGGGCATTCTTATTTTACAGATTTGGGCCTGGGAGCACATCCTTGTCACACAGCCGATAGTAGATAGGCAAAGGGCACCTGAGAAGCCCTATGTGTACATGTATGCAGGTCTCTTACAGCAGCCCCATCTGGGCAAGGTTGAGTACTGGCGCTGCCTTTTTGATGACATGACAGAGGTCGTATGGTGACCATATCTTGATTGCGAGGTATGGACTTCTGATGCTCGGCAGGTTTCATTTTTGTGTCAAAGTAGATATATGATAGGCCAGACGAGATACATCATAGAGTGCTTCCTAATTAACAGAGTCTTGAGGCAGTATGGGCGACGACAGGGCCGTACAGAGGACATCACAGTTTATGCCTATACACATGATGAGGCATCTGATTGGGGTGCTGAGTTGACTTACGAGACTGCGTCCCAGGAGATCCAAGATTTGGTGGCAGTTGATTGGGACCTTCGTCCAGATGTTGAGGATGCAAGGGTGTCAGATGGGTATGTTGCTGAGATGCTCCAATATCCCTTCCCTCAATTCACCATACCAAACGAGATCATTCCTAGAGGAGCCACTTGATTACGATCCTGATGATCAACCTATCAGGGGTAGAGGAGGCAGAGACAGGGCTACTGGGAGACATGGTGGCAGTGATGGTGGCAGAGATGGTGGTAGGGATGGCAGGCATCCTCCTCCAGATGATGGACATGATGGAGATGACAGGGGTGGTGGTGGAGAGGCAGTTGATACAGATGGTCCCAGCGGCAGCGGGCAGGGCAGATGGCAGAGGTTTAGATTTGTGGCCCCACAGAGAGATACTGGCCCATTACTTACTGTAGAGCAGTAGAGATAGCGGCAATAGAGGGCTCAAGAGAAAGATCCAGGTAGAGATGGGGACCCTTTATCTAGATGTGAGCATGAGAGGGAGCATCTCCAAGCCCAGATCACAGCATTAGAGGCTAGGGTTACTACTGCTGATTCTCTTTTAGCGGACAGGGACAGACAACTTGAGCGTTTGAGAGCTGAGAGGGATGCACAGGTGGAGATGCTCAGAGCGGAGAGAGATGTCCATGCCCGGAAAGCAGTCCATCAGGGACAGAGGGTGACATATTATTATGCCTTGTATCACGCAGTAGTGCCGGAGGGCCAGAGAGCACCTTCCTTTTCTCATGTTGCTCAGCAGTCATAGGGGGCCATGCCACCTCCAGTAGCTCCTTTCATGCCACCTCCTCCTCCGCCTCCTGACCAGGGAGAGGGGGCGGGCCAGAGTTGATTCTTTGTACCACTCTTTATGACATGTACATTTTTCAGAGCATATATGTATATCTAGATCCTGCTGAGATCCCCCTTTTTTGTATATCACATTCATTCGTACATATATTTGATTTATTTTTGGCATACTGATACTCTTTATGCTCACTGATACACTTTATACTTTCTGATACACTTTATGCTTTGATTTGTACCATGTTTATGATGATATATATCTGACGTAGTTTCTTGATTTTGACATGTTTCATGTGGTAAATGTATCCGTTTTGCTTTCCATAGACATGGTAAATGTATCTTTTGCACATGTGATGATATCTCGATCTCTTGATGAGTTAGTTCATAGATGATAACATCATTTTATAATGTGGATGCGATGAGTCATTACTGATATAAATATGTTATAAATGATATCTATGTGAAAATGCAAAATGTATTTTTCTTTTGTTTTTCCAGTTATGCGAAACAGATGTATGGATGCACTTAGGATGAAAAAGTAAAAATGCAAGACATGGATGCTTTATTTTTTGTATTTTCTAGTTTTTTCTTTTCAAATGAATGCAAAATGTATGTTATGGATGTGCAATGATGTTTAATATCAGTAATATGGATGATGTAATTTTAACTTGATGTTATTAGAAGAAGATAGAAAACCATTTTTGAGCTTAAAAATTCCTTTTTTGTTGTTATTGCTGTTATAAATGCATCAGGCAATCTTTAAATGCAACTATATGAAGACTCTCTTAGGACTTGTCACTGATTTAGCAAATTTTGCAACATTTTTATCATCATTGGGCGCTTTTCGAAATGGATACCACCTGATAGTATAATCATCACTAATACCCACTGATATTATGATAATATGAATACTATATTTTATTGGAATGTCAGAAATAGACTTAGGCATCAAGGCATAGAAGCCAGGACAAAAAAATAGTCACCTTCTTTTTAATATACCAGATTCTTATTAAGGCAAGATATTGGACCTGCAATGACCTTGAAAATTCATATCCTTGGGTACATTATGATTCATATACCTTAGTGAGAATCTGGATCAGAAAACAGACAAGGAAATTGTTTCAAACTCACCATAGTTTACTCATAACAAAGATCAAGATATATGCGGCTATCCACCCATAGTAGCAGCTCTTACCATAAACATCCAAGTTAAGTGAAATTTATAAGATCATTTTGGAACAATCACCATACGCAGAAAATCAAGAAAACATTATGCCCCCAATCCTTGCAACTTTTTGTCTTTGCGTAGACGTCATTGAGTAACTAAGAAGACATAGTAAATCATCAATTGTGAATCAATCAAAATAAAATTTATAATTACTTAGATGCCCCTAGTTGAAAACATCATCAGGACATAAAAGAATCATAATCAAACCATTAGCAAACTATGTGTTTAAGTAGTACTTGTTCATTCATCTGTCAAACATAGTAAAGATTCATTAATCAGAAAATTGTAATACTAGCAATATGGTGTCCTGTGTCTGTGCATTGATAGGCTAATCCATTCATGTTTGCTATCCAATATGACTTTGTAGGAATGTTGTTAATGTCAATGTCATGTCCCATGTTTTTGAAAAGACACCCTTGTTTTGGAAAGTGAAATCATTTGGCATGTGTTGAGTAACATTGTGTCTGTGAGGCAAACCATCTTAGAGAAACCTAACAACCGCAACTGACTAACCTAACGAAAGATGCCCCCTAGTGTAGAATGACTTACTCCTAGGACGTAAAGATAGACAAATCCCAAGTGAGGATAAGATAGTCATGTAGGAAAAAAAAAATGAAGTCAGTGTATGAGCACCGACAAAATTATGAAGGCCTAGTATCAGTAGTGCATTGATAGATGGAGTGCAGAACACAAGTGACACCTGATTACCAGGTTTTCACCACTTGGAAAGACCTTTTTCTTTCTTTTTGCTACCAAGATGCCTGTTTTACCAGGTGCTCATCAAGGCACTTTTTTTTCTTTTTCAATTTTTTTGTTATTTTTTCTTTTTTGAATGTTTTTGTAGTATCAAGGTGCCTGTTTACCAGGTTTTCACCAAGGATACCCATTTTGTAGGATCTTTTCCACTGTTTTTGGATTTCTTCAGGATCAATTTTCTGAATGTTTTTGGTATTTTGCTAGAACTTTTTGTTGTACAGGCTCTGCTAGCTGAACATTAAGCGTAGAACCGCTTCAAATGTAGAGTGTTAATAGGATCTGGAAGAATGTCTCCCTCGGGTGTAGCTAATTGATAATCTCCAGTCCCAAAAGTAGCAGTGATAACATAAGTTCCCAACCAGTTAGGTTCAAACTTTCCTTTCTGCTCTTTGTTAGGCTGGTTCTTAGGATTCTCCTTGAGAACAAGGTCTCCCACTTCAAACTTATGTGGTTTGACCTTCTTGTTGTAACCTTTGGACATACGTGCTTAGTACACTTTGAGGTGATCGAACGCTTGTTGTCTACGCTCATCTAGTAGGTCGAGAGAATTTACCTGATTAATGCGGTACTACTCATTAGTAACTAGTCCTTGTAAAGATATCTGCAAAGAAGGGATTTCAACCTCAATAGGTAGTACTGCTTCAACGCCATAGACTAGAGAAAATGGCATGGCTCCAGTTGGTGTCCTGATGCTTGTTTTATAGGCCCATAGTGCCAGATTTAGTTGTAAGTGCTAGTCTCTGCCAGACTTGCTCACAGTTCTGTGTAGGATTTTGAGAATATTCTTGTTTGATGCCTCAGCCTGTCCATTACCTTGAGGATAATAGATTGAGGAGCAATGTTGAGTGATATGGAACTGTTCACAGAGGTCATCAATGTCTTGATTTTTAAATTGGCCCCCATTTCCTGTCACAATTGAAGAGGGTATCACATATCTACAAATAATGTAGTTCAGAATGAACATAGCCACCTGTTTGCTAGTGGCTTTGATTAGTGGCACAGCTTCGACCCACTTCGTGAAATACTCAGTGGCTGTAATGATAAACTTGTGTCCATTTGAGGAGTTGGGATATATTTGTCCAACCAAGTCAAAGGCCCATTGCTGAAATGGCCAATGTGTTATGAAAGGTATGAGTTCTCTGGCAGGAGCATGAATGAGGTTTCCATGTGTTTGGCATTTAAGACATGCTTTTGAAAATTGAATAGCATCTTTCTCCATGGTAGGCCAATAATAGCCTACTCTGAGTAGTTTCTTGGCTAATGAAAAGTCGTTCAAGTGTGATCCACATATACCTTCATGGACATCTTTTAATGCTAGATCAGACTCTTCTAGTTCTAAACACCGAAGAAGTGTTTCATCTAGACCGCATCAATATAGATTGTTAGTTATGAGTATGTAACGCGATGCTGTCCTAATCAGGGATCTTTTCTCATTTCTAGACAGATTGGTGGGAAGAGTTTGGTCTAAAAGGTACGCAATGATATTGGCATATCGAGATTGATTTGGCATATTTAAGGCACAGATTACCTAGTATTCAAGGTTAGTAAAGGCAGGATGGGATATTTCTTCCACCAAGAAGTCATAGAAGAATTGATGTTCCTCTAGTTGTAACATGGATGCCAAGGTAGCCATAGCATTCGTAGCCTTATTTTCTGATCTTGGTATCTATTGAAATGTGACGAAGACAAAGTACTTCTTCAGATCATCAACTAGTTGCTTGTAGGGCATCAAATTTTCATCTTTTGTTTGATACTCCCCATTGACCTGATTGATAATTAGTTGAGAGTCACCATACATGTGTAACTCAATGATCTTCCATTCCACAGCTAGCTTGACGCCATTGACCAATGCTTCATACTCTGAGATATTGTTGGTGCATGAAAATATCAATTTATAAGATTTGGGAATCTTGTATCCTTGTGGTGTTATGAAGAGAACCCCTACTCTAGATCCTTGTTGAGTGAATGAACCGTCAAAGTACATCTTCCATGGATGTTCAGTGAGATGCATGATTGTTTCATCAGGGAATTCTATTAGTAATGGTTCATCATCTTGGAGTGGTGAATCCGCCAATTGGTCTGCAAGCACCTATCCTTTTATAGCTCTCCATTCTACATATTCAATGTCAAACTCACTTAGAATCGGAACCCATTTCGCCAAACGTCCTGTTAGTGCTGTCCTGCTCAAAAGATACTTTAGAGGATCAATCTTAGCGATCAGCTTCACTGTATGAGAAAGAATTTAGTGCCTTAATTTTTGTGATGTGAAGATGACTGCTAAGCATGATTTTTCTATAATGTTATAATTGAGATCATAAGTGACGAGTGTCCTACTGATATATTAGATAGCTTGTTCTTTCTTTGTTTCATCTTCTTGCACCAGTAGTACTCCTAGGGATGTAGTTTTAGCTGAAATGTATAGGAGTAAGGGCTTCCCATGAATAGGCACCATAAGAATAGGTGGAGCAACCAGATACCCTTTCAATTCTCTAAAGTTTGCTTCACATTGTTCATCCCAGTTGAATGGAACCCCTTTATGTAGTAATTTAGTAAAGGGTTGTGCCTTATCTGCAAGTTGGGACATGAATCTCCTGATAGACTAGAGTCTTCCTTGTAGCGTCCTCATTTCACTAATGTTACATGGAGGAGCCATCTCTAGAATAGCTTTTACCTTTGCAGGGTCTACTTCCATTCCTTTCGCTGATACTATGAATCCTAGGAGCTTACCTGATTGGACCCCAAAGGCACATTTCTTTAGATTGAGCCTGCGTTGGAACTGTTCCATTCGATCCAATATCTTTCTTAGGTCAGCAATGTGAGCACTTCTTTCCTTAGATTTAGCCAATGTGTCATCGACATAGTCCTCCATGTTCTTGTGCATCATGTCATGGAATATTGTTGCCATAGCTCTTTGATATGTTGCATTGGCATTCTTTAACCCAAATGGCATGATGTTCCAGAAAAAGGTGCCCCATGCGCATGTGAATGCAGTTTTCTCTTGATCCTTAGGGGCGATCTTGATTTGATTATAGCCCGAGAATCCATCCATTAATGAATACATCTGAAAGCCAGTTGTAAGGTTTATGATCATGTCAATGTTTGGTAGAGGGAAGTCATCCTTCGAACATGCTTTATTGAGGTCTCTAAAGTCCGTACAGATCCTAATAGATTTATCATATTTAGAAATGGGGACCACATTGGAGATCCATGCTACATAGGCAATGACTCGAATGGATCCAGCTTTTAGCAATTTTTCTAGTTCTGGTTTTACCAATAATGCAACATGAGGATGCATTTTTCTAAGTTTTTGTTTTACGGGCTTGATCCCAGGAGCTATAGATAAGTGATGCATGATGAGATTAGGATCTAGCCCTGGCATATCAGTGTAAGACCATGTGAAATTGATCTTCTTATCCTTCAAGAACTCTGTGAACTATACCTTCTCTTCTTCTGATAAGGATTGTGCCAGATGAACTATTTGAGGATTTTCACCAGTGCCCAAGTTTACTGGTTGTGTTGGTTCAATCAATACTGAAGATCTTTCCTGAAAGTGTTCAAGGAGACTATCAAGAGTCTCATCCTTTGACACCTCTAAGAGGTTTTCACCATTGGATACATCTTTTTTCTTTACTATTTTGGGATCTGATACTGCCACAGAGTGGTTTTCACCATCAGTCCGCTTTTTCTTTTTATTTTTTAGTTTGTGACTAAGAAACTTGATATCCTCCTGTGTCATGTTCTTACTCCTTGCATTGGTGGAAGAAGGGTAAGATTCACAAGCATTAAGATAACAAGCTAGGGAGTGGTCATTGGAAAAGTCGAGGATAGGAGTAGGATCTATTTCAATCCAATCAATTAGGTTTGGAAGTACCAATTTTAGGGAGTCAAATTCTGGGAAGAACAACATCGTGTTAGCATCAAATCCATTAACCGACATGACATGGTCTGTTAAGTTAATATCTTTGATGTTTAGATCAATAAGAGTAAGATCATTATTAAAAGGGTCATTGTCAGTCATATATGGATCAAACTCTAGCGACTCATTAGTAGAAATCTCATCCTCATCCCTTTGTAAAAGGAGGCTTCTTGCTTGTAGCCTATGAAATTCTTCTAGAGTTATGTATTCACCAGTGTCTCCATCAATGATCAGGGGAAGGAACTCTTCTTCTACTTCGGGAGGATCTGAATCATTGAAAGGAGTGTTAGATCGGTTACTAGGAGCTGAGGGTGCTGCGAACATGTGAATTGTATCTATTCCAATCTCTTTGGAGGCAATAGATAGTTGATCCCATTCATAGTCATGAGAGTCCGTGACATCATCATCAGATCTATTTAAGTATTCAGAAATGGTTATTTGATGGACTCGATTAGCTTCCTGGAGATCAAAATGAGGTAGATCAAGGACGTGTGAAATTGTGACCAATTTCCCCCAGTTAGGATGTAAATTTTGGGTCGGGGTACCTCTTGAGTGATCGTTGCTATTGTGTCCCCTACCTCTTGAATGGGAGGTTGTTCTAGAAAAGGAGTGTGAAGATCCTGTGGTACCTCAAAACTAGGTACATAGCGTTCTCCTTGATATTCTGGATTCTCTACACCAATATGTAGCAATCTCTCATAAGGCCATGGTTCCAATACTATCTCACCTATTTTATCACTCCCTATTTCTGAAGGTGGACTTTCTTTCGAAGTAGGTTTATTACCTTTAGCATTAAACCCTAGTCTTGTTTTATCTCTATTAAGGTAGAACTTCATGGGTATAGGTTCAACAATCCCTCGTCCTGTGTCATTTAGAGGTCCTTTTCCTTTGTAACCCATTTGTGTAAGGGACTCATATCCCTTTCCATACTGCTCGGGGGATATCTTCACATGTTTGACCTCAGATTCCATTGGTTCACCTTTGTAAAGCCAGTCCAAGACTACATGTTCTTCTGCATTATCTAAAGAAGATGTGGATGCCTTTATCATACCAGTTGCCTTGTGTACTTCTGGCTCTTTGAGTGCTAGAGGTGTGAAAGTTGATGACATTTTTCCATAGGATCTCAGTGATACTGGAAGTTCTGTCAATGAAGGAGTTAGGTCCAACTTGTACTTTCCCATACCTATTTCTTGAAGTTTCAATGTATTGCTAAAACCTTTCATAACCATGTCCTTGGTAGTCTCAGGAGCAACTTCATCCATAGCCTCTTTGTTGTGTGGGATCATGCTACCTGCTTTGATAGTATTGCAAGTGTAGTTGGCACCTGCAGGAATTGTCACTTTTATCCCATTATGTGAAAACTTGATGCATTGGTGATAAGTGGATGGTACAGCTTGCATCTCATGAATCCATGGTCTACCTAGTAGAATATTATAGGCCAGTGGTAAATCCAGAACTTGACATATAACATTCCTTTCAATCGGTCCAACTCTGATAGGGAGAGCAATAAGACCCCTTCAGGATCTTTCTTCCTCATCATATGCTTTGATGGTGATCTTGTTTCTAGTGTCAATTGTTTGTTCTGCGAGACCTAGTCTCCTAACGAGGTCCAGTGTACAGATATTCAATCTGGCGCCTCCATCTATCAATACGCATCTAACACAGGATTTATGGATAAGGACTTTGATATGGAGGGGTTGATTATGTGAATGGGTCAATGACTTGTCGTCCTCCTCAGAAAAGGAGAGGTAATGTGGCACTGAGATATGATTGACCATTGCTTGGAATTTGTCTATATTGATATCTTTTGGAATGTTAGCAGTGTGTAGGGCTTGTTCTAGGATTTCCCTATGCAAAGTGGATATCTTGAGCAACTCGAAGATGGAAATTTTGGCAGTGATTCTTTGCAATTAGTCTACCAAGTCATATTTTTCTTCGGGGATAGTGACCACATGTTTTGTTGTTGGTTTAGGGATAGCTATAATATTAACCTTTGATGTGGGTGTCAGTTTTGGAGGTCCCTTGATAGTAACCTGTGCTTGGCTCCGTGTGACAACATTTGAGGAGGATGAGGCTCCTTTAATTGTGACCACATTGATGGATTCAGTTTTAATGCTGAGCATATTGATCACATTGTCACTCTTGGAATAGGTGTAGTTTATCTCATTACCTTTCCCTTTAGATGTTTCCCCTTGATTGTAATTAGGAAATGGTTTATTAAATGTTGTGTGATCTTCATTCGTAGTGTATCCGTCCACCTTGATCTTACCTCCTTCGATGAGGTTGTGGATGACATGTTTTAGTTTGAGACAATTATTAGTTTTATGTCCCTTATTTTTATGGAAGATACAATAGGAGTTATCATCCCACCACTTGGGTTTGACCATTGGTTCCCACGGTTTAGAATCAAGAATTGTAAGAACTTTGTTATCCACCAATGTCTTTAGGACGGTCTCAAGAGGTTCCCCTAAAGGATTAAATGTTCTTTGAGGTTTTGAAGTCCATGTTCGTCCCTTGTCATTATCATTGTTTGTTTTGGGAATAGGAGGGGCCACTTTAGCCTCTTTTCTTTCTTGCATGCCATTGGTCAGATTGAATGCTTCGGGTTTAGAATTAATGTTAGAGGCATCAACCACTCCATCATTAACAACATTCTTGTTTTTTTTCCACCATTTAGGTTTGGAGTTGGAGCTACTGCCTTTGTTTTCTTTTTGAAGGGTGATCTCTCCCTTTTTGACCATGACTTCCTCAATGCAAAGGGCATTTTTAATCATCCTATCAAAGCTAGGAGAATCTTGCATTTATAGAGCATAGCTCAATTCAGGTATCAGATTATTGACGAAGATTTCCATCTTCTTCATTTCGGGAATGAACCTTGAATATTGTGCAAAAATCTTCCTCCATCTTTGTAGGAAGTGTGTGAATGATTCTCTAGTTTTCTATTTGGTATTGCATAGGTCCATCATAGTTACGTCATGTTGGATGTTGTAGGAATAATGTTGGATGAACTGTTGCATCAATTCCTTGAATGTTTTGACCTTAGGGTTCAATTTTGAAAACCACTCCATGGCATTACCTCCCAAACTTCCTGGAAACAGCCGCATGAGGTAAGTGGGTTCGTGCATGTACTCAATGCTTAGAGCACAAAATTCTCTTATATGGTCATGTGGATCAATTTCTCCTGTGTACTTGTCATACTTTGGCCTTGCCACATTAAGAGGAAATGGGACCATAGTGATACTCTTGTCGAAAGGAAATGGACAAATGGTGTCTAAAGAGTATTTTGTTTTAGGTTTGTCCTTCTCTTGTTTGAGGTTGGTGAGCTCTATTTGCATTAGATTGAGTTGTTTGGTGAGAATAGATATCGGGTTAGGTACCTCCTTTTCCTTGAGATTTTCCACATTATAATCTTTGGGTAGCTTGACACCTAAGGATGCTAAATGGAGGAAGTATTTCTCTTTATCATCACCAATTATCCATTCCAATAGCTTATGGATTCATTTTCTTTGTTTGAGTTTCTCGTACTCATCTTCAGGGATATCTTCTTCACTATCTAACCCAAATGGATTGTGTTCGAACTTGGGTCTTTATTCCTCTTTTGTACCTTCAGATTGTGCTCATTTTCCATCATTATAACCCTCAAAGGCCTTACTCCAGTCATTAGTGTTGCTATCCATTGGAGGGGAATCAAGATCAAAAAGGGAACTGCGAGAAGTTTCTCCTTGAAAGTGTGGTGTTTTAGGAGGCACTTTTGATCCTTTAGTTGTGTACTAATTGCGTCTTGTGTTAACCATGAAATTCATTTCTCAACTCTGTTAACATTTTCAAGTAGTGTGAGTGAGGTTTTCAGATCGTTCAAGTGGGCATGTCTAGGTAAAATTAGTTGTTTTTTGTTGGTGGATGTAAATGATTCCAGCGTCAGAGGGTTAGAATGCCCTGATAGTGAGCTGGGAACCAAGTTGTTGATAAAAAATGGGTAGACCACACGTATTGAACTGATCGTGAAAACTGAATAAGCATGCAAGGTGGACATCTCGAAAGTGTTTGAAAATAATAGCAGGGAGACCAGAAGAGACAACAGGGACCAGCTAAAGAGCAAAAAGGGTACCTAAAACAACTGAGACTTCCTAAGAAAAACTTCTAGAAATGCCCACTGTCCTGAATGCGAGCTCCTAGATACAAACCTCTGATACCAGATGCGATCCTAGAATCTGGATGCGACTGTGTGCTGACTAAATGCGATCCAATGCACCAAATACAATCCTAAATACTGAAAACAACTCAGGAAAAATAGGATACGATTTTATGATGGTTTTGTCATTTTGAGTCAGTTTTGAAAGGTTTGTTTTTGAAGTGCGTGAAGTTGCTTGTTTCCAGATTATGTCAAGAGGTGTCGTAAGGTGTGAAAAACACTTGTACTCTAGGGTTTAAAATTTGTTGGTTGTTTTTGAGGAGCTTATCTTTTTAATGACCTTTAGAACACGTCAAATAGTTTTGCATTGTTAAGAGGGTGAAACAAACACTCTTTTTGTCCTATTTTCTAGGTGGAGGATGAAAATCTTTGCTCATTGACTTAGGCACACACTCAAATGTTAATTAGAATACAGCCATCACCAAGCACACAATGGCTCCATTCATGATGTTGTATTAGCCGACTCCAAATGCAAGTGAGGGCACGATATGACGAGTGTCTTGGGGCAATTACTTTTTGCCTTGCACAAAGATTATCACCCTTTCAGGGATGAATCGGGTATTCTTTTAGTTGAAATTGTTGTAGATTATTGGGCAATCCATTTGAAACTGTCCCCCATAGAATTGCACAAGGTAAAATTTAGGCGTATAGCCCTATGAGTACCTGAATATATGTAGTCTCGCAAGCAAGATTCAAGCGGCTCCGCTCTACATATACCCAGATATGTTCAAGGAATGATGTCGTGATTCCAAGAATAAAACCAGTTCCATCTTCCGAGGCTTTGGCCTATGAGAAAGCAACTATTTATAGTGAGTTGGAAGGGTCAGCGTAAGACCTGTCCTCACTTGGGTCGTTCTTGGGAGATTTTTTCCTCAATCGGTAGGCCCTCTACTGTTTAAAGATCGGTAACTAGGATTGGTGAGCTTTGGATGTCTAGATTTCTAATTCTTCTAAGGAAGAAGAGCGTACTCTCCTAATCTAAGTCATTTTCTCCCCAAACACTCAAAATAAAGGTTCTTTCCTTCAAGCTATGTTGAGCTTGATTTGATTGTTCCTATTTTAAAGAAAACAGAAAGGAAAAGTTTGTTTTGTTCAATTAACCACAAAATTTAGTTAGTTTGTGTTGTTTAATTACTCTTCCAAAAATAATTAAACGATGTGTTGTTCATTGAGCCCACATATTTAGTGCTTTATTTTGTTTAATTACTGAATCTGAAAAGAATTATACGATTTTGTTCATTGATCCCACATGATTTAATGATTTGTGTTGTTCAATTACTCTTCCAAATTGAATTAAATGATGTGTTTGTTGTTCATGTACTCCCAATTTCATCACAAATGATAAGACAACATCCAACTTTCTAATTTTCCTCAAGAGGAAAAGAGCATATTATCTAGTTGTCTTAGCAAGTAGAGAAATGGTTTTATGTTTTTTTTTTTTTGGAAAACAAGGAAATAGAAGTCAAGATGGGGGGGGGGGGGGGGGNGTGTTGGCAACCTGTAAAAACCACGTTAGTATCTTTTTAGTGCAACTCCATGAAAACCTCTGAAAGATACCTGTAAACACTTGTTAAGTTGTAAAACACCAAAAACACCACTTGGCAAACTGTTAAGATTAGTCAAATGAAATACACAATCTTTCAAACCAGATGCGATTCTGAAATCCTATTGAATACGATGTGGTATCCGGTATACGAGCTCCCTTACCATATACGATCCAATTCTCACCAGATGCGAGCCAAAACCAAAAATGACCCAAAAAATCCTGGATGCAATTCAACTTTTCCACGGTGCGAGGGTGTATCCAGGATGCGATCCAGAATGGTAAAAAATGAGCCTGTAACAGAATTCTAGGCATGCAAATTAGTGAAAAAGTGTTAGAAAATAAGGCTAAACTAAAAATCAAGCCCCACGGTGGGCACCAGAAATGTGCGTGTGTATTTGGGAACCTGTTAAGAAAGACACAAACACTCAATAAGTCATTGCATTAGTTCAAAAGGTTAGATAAAACATGTAAAACCTACTAATATCGACCTATTGCCTGCTAACTAGGAAGAGTGT
>MU227600.1:386794-407229 GCA_018584345.1 Thuja plicata | reverse complement strand
ACAACCTAGCATGAAGGATTTTGGATTAAAAACAAGCTAAAAATATGATAAAATATGCATTCTAGCTCTAAAAGATGAAATGAAAATAATGTAAAAGCATGGAATAATGAGTGAAATATGATTCTAGTGTGAATCCAACAACATAACAATGCATTTTTAATCTAGGATGAAGGTTGATTTGCTCTCAAAACTGGCTTCTATTTATAGAAGAAAAGGAGAGAGAGAGAGGGGGGACAAGGTTCATTTATGAAATTAGAGACTCATTAATGGGGATGTAAGAAGCATTAATGTCCAACGCATTAATAAGACATGGGAGAGACATAGGCTTAAGACATCTTCATTAATAAGGCATTAATGAAAGCCTTAAAGAAGCAAGGAGAGGTGTAAGAGATGGCTTGAGAAAGTGGACCTTAAGGAAGTCAAGCTTGAGAAAGTGGACTTTCTCAAGTGGGTTGAGTTGCTAAACATTCCTTAATGGAATGTGACAACATTAGAAAGTGGGTTAGGACTAGAATTAGGATTAGGATTAGATTAGCAAGGGGGAATAGGTTGGGATGGGTTAGAACCCAAGGTAGAAGTGGTTGAGATAGGTTACGTTGGGGTTTAGGGGAATATTAATAAATGAATTAAACTTATTTAATTCATTCAAAAATAGGAAATTTAATTATTTAAACAATTTAATTAATTTTTAATAATTAGGGGACTATAGCCATTTTAATGAAATTAAAGAGGCTAGGGGAAGGGGTTAATTGCAAGTGGGTAATTGATTTAGGGATTTATTTAATTCCTTTATAATTAAATACTATAGCCATGTTTGATTTTGGTTTGATTTAATTGGTTTGAATTTATTTAAACCATATGGCTATAATAGTTAATATAATTCAGTGATAAAAATACCTAGGACATTAAATTGAATTGAAGAATTATGCCAAACAGTAACAATGTCGTTTGGACATAATCGAGGGTATGATCACACTTAGGGCAAATAGGGTCCCTAGTTGGAACGGACCAAATTCAGGTGGTTACACATGGTAGCTTAATTGTGTATTTTACATCTACCTTTTGCCTCACATATTGGGTTTTAGTAGCTTCATTGAATAAGCAACATTGTTTAATGTGTGAATATGTAGCAGACAAGTCTTGACAAGTTTACAGTTTGAGCAAAAAATATCTCATAAACTTTTTGCAACATTGAATTAAACAACTTTTTTGTTACAAAAAGTTGCTTTTTATATCATTTATAATTTAATAGTTTCATTCAGTATGAAATACCTCAATAGACGTAAAACTAGCTCTAAAATTGGTAGCAGTGTGTCTGTGTAGCTTAGGAGGATAAAGTTGAGGAAGAATAATTGTAATTCTAAGACATTTTAAGCTTGATGAGGTCTTCATAGAAAAAAATTCAAAAAAGATCCTATGAAGTGGTTTCCAAACCTGTGGTTGAGGTGAAATATTGGCCATATCATGTAATTTTAAAGTATATTATATGATTGTAAGATAATGTTTTAGGAATTATTTGTATGACACCAATTGTTGTTGATTAAACATCAATAACAATGCCACAATGTGGATTGAGTATCTTATACACCCTTTATTCTAGTGGAGGTACATATTTATCTAATAGGACTGGTTTTTGTAGGACACCTAGCCAATTGCATTGAGTGGACTAGAACACGCAGCTTTACGTACTTGTAACTAATTCATTTTTATATACCAGCAACTGCATTAATTTAGATAAGCATGCAGAAAAATGAGAAATATCACATGCAACTCCAATTATAGCTAAGACACGATAATGTATTTTTCTAATCAAGTAAATAAACTTACCTCTAATACAAAATAAATGCTAAACTATATAAAGTAATCTTTAGTTTAGTTGATACATTACCAAACTCTGATTAAAAGACTTATCTATGTTATATTTTTATTTGTAAAGTGTCCTGAATGGGTGCAATGGGACAATAATGGCCCATGATCAGGCAGAGATAGGAAATACATTTACCAATTATATCAAGGTGAAACATAGAAAACCCTAGACAAAACAACAAAACCAAAACACACACGAAGCAACAAAACCCTATGAGTGAAAACTAAAGAATAAGCATAAGCTAAGATTGAAATCTATGGAAAAGAGGTCAACTTCTGTGATTTGAAATCTCCAAGAGGTCAAATAATGACCAAATCTAGTAACTGGAATGTGAAAATGAGTGGTTAAATGGGGAGAAAAGTGATCACTTGGGGATGTCAGAGTTCGCAGGGAAGAGCTTCAAAGACACAATCACATAATGAGAAAAAAAATGCATCAACCTCCTTTCAAACTTGCACAGCAATCTTTCCTCCACAACTCTGAAATTCCCCCAACTTCTTCCCCTACCAAAACATTATCACTTCCTTGTGCGGCCAAATCCTAATTTGTTCACAACTAATTTATTCGCAGCTAAGTTCCTTGTTTAGCATTAGGATTAGTATTAAGATTATTAATCTGGTTAGTATTAGGATTATGGTTAGTATTATTAATCATGGCCAGTATTAGGATTATTAATCATGGTTAGTATTAATCATGGTTATTATTAGTCATGGTTATTACTAATCATGGTTATTATTAGCTTTATTAATCATGGTTAGTATGAACCCAATTCTAATCCAATCTATGGTGTAAACATAAACCTCTGTCCTAACCCTAACCCTTAGCTCAAAATCTAATTGATGCCCTAGCCTTAGCCATAATTTAAACCATGATATTAACCCTAAACCCTGAACCTAATCTTAAACTAGGTAATCCTAATCCTAAATCATAAGCCCTAAAACCTTATAAAAATCCTAACACTATCTATAATTTCAATCATGATATAAATCCTATACCTAACCATAATAATATTCCTCAACTCTAAACCGTGATCTTAATCGTAAACCCTAACCTCTCACCCTAATCCTAAATCCCAATATTATCATAATCCTAAATAATAAACCCTAATTATAAATGTTAAATAATATCCTAACCCTGATTGTATATGCTAAATATTAGTCCTAAATGTTATTGTTAAATCATATCCTATCCCTAATTGTATATGCTAAACCTTAATTCTAAATTCTAAACCCTAATCCTAAATAATAAAACCTAATTGTAAATTCTAAACCATATTCTAACCCTAATTGTATATGCTAGACCATAATCCTAAATGCTAAACCTTAATCTTTATCTAAATTATAATCCTAAATGGTAAACCCTGATCCTAATTACTAAACCATAATCTTGAATGCTAAACCTCAATCCTAACTCCAATCGTAAATATTGGACCCTAATCCTAGCCCTAATCATAAATTATAAACACTAATTCTAAATACTAAAGCCTAATCCTACATGTTGAACCCTAAACCTTAATTTTAAATAGTAAACCCTAATCCTAAATGCTAAACCCTAATCTTGAATCCAACTCTAATATATACCTTAACCTTAATACTAACCATCATGTGGGAACATGATCATAGCCAAAATAATGAACCTAACCTTAAACCCTAATCCTAATCATAAATCATAAGCCCTAATAGATATAATGACATAATGAAATTTAAAGTTAAAAGATATAATGACATTTATAAATGTGTAAATAACTCAGAATACCTTAAATCAATCAATTTTATATGAAATTATTATTCTTTTGACATAAACATGTTTTTGATTAGGTGAAAATAAGGATTTTAAAGGACCTGAAACCTTGTAAAAAGATTACAAAAAATTTAACATTTAGACCCACTAGATACAACAGGAAAACAACAAGAAGTTAAAAAGAAACATAGCTGGGAGATGAAAAGCCATAAAACACCTCGAAAACCAAAAAGACCAGCAGACAAAAGGACTAGCAGCCAAAAAACTGAAACCCTAGATAACATCCTAGTCAAGATTCTTAAGGATCTCTATCGCTTCAATGACCTGAGGTCCATATTTGTAGCCACGGTCTTCAGTTCCTCAACATCCTTATCATTCTTGTTCATCCTCTTCTTAGTGCTCAAGCGGGTTCTCTTTCCTGGACTAGTAGCCTCCTTAGTAGTATCCTTCTCATTCTCAGCATCCACCCTAGCTCTGTCTTGTTCCAGCTTATTGACAAGGATTTTGATATGGTTGGCTGACACTTTGAGGATATTGTAGTTGTGTTCACCCATTCTCTTCAGGCAAGTTTCCATGTTGGAAACCCTCACTTCAATGGTCGTGAACCTAGTATCAATATTGAGGTCATCCACTAACTTCTCTGTATTATTGATTTTAATATCAATATCTCCAAGCTTCAACCCATAATCCTTAGTAATTGATGCAGAGGTTGGGGTGGTAAAGATGAAACAAGGATGAAATGAGAATGGTTTATGCACTACCCTTATAGGCCACAAAACACTCAAATTCTTTCAAATAAACCAACATCCTCACAATCCCAAAAGATTAAGGATTTAGTTTGTTTATGTTGTATTCAAATGGATTAACAAGTTTGTATAGGTTGCAACCACACCCAACACTCCCAACTCACAAAAATGTCCTAATAGGCTTAGGCTTCTTGTAGCCCAACAATGACCTAATTAGGTACTTTACTCAAAATTTATCCAAAGGACTTTGTAAAAACATTACCTTTTAAAACACCCATTATCCCATACTTAAACATACCAAAAGATTTTCTATTGGTGTTTTGGACCAACTGTCCTAACTCTTGACTATACTATGTTAAACAACCCTTAAAGTGCTCAAATAACAAAGAAAGTACATCTAAATATTACTCCTAGACTTCAAGATTCTCAACATCCTTCACAAATTCATCCAATATAAGGAATATCCAATCAATTTGACCCTTAGACCTTCACAAAACCAAAATCCCCAAATTGACTCTAAACAATCCTTAAAACTAGGGCTCTCTAAATGTATGCACTCCAGTCACTTGTGCAACCAATCAATGATGTATTCACCATAAAAATTTCATGCCTATGTGTGTATTTATTGTACCTGCAAGCTGCAACACAACACTTCACTATGTCATTGCATTAGTGATAAAAACATGAAATATTCGAGGAAAAGCACATAGAAATCACTAAAAGAAACATATCGCTTCCTATCTAAGAAGAGTATGATAAATGCTATAATTTACCTCAGATTATGCATAAATCAATGACATAGTCAAGCTTAGAATGGAAGATTTAAGTAAAATGCAAGCTAAATGTAAATGCAAAGTTCATTTTAGTGCTCCAAAAGGAAAGATTATGAAATTGTATGAATATTGAGCTAAGAATGCATTTAAATTTCTAAGAAACTAGAGCAACATAAGATTGCAAATGAAATTCTAAAATTAGGGGCCCATTGAGCTCAAAATTCATTCCTTTTATAGAAGAATTTGAGGAATGAGTGTTCAAGATTGATTTGTGAAGAGAGGTGGAGATTGAATCTTTGGTGATCCATGTGAGGTGATCCAAGTGATTTAACTCTCATTGGCTAATGGATTAACTTTCCATTTTGCAAGTGAGGAGTTGTAATTAGAGAATTTATTTAATTCCTTTTAATTAATTACTTTATCCAAGTATTTAATTGTTTTGAAAATAGGCCAATGTAATTAATGCGATTTAGTGATGAAATCACTTTGATTTTAGGAGATTAAATTGATTTTAATGAATTATGCCAATTAATTGAGTAATTGTCCTGACATAATTAGGGGTATGATCACAGTTAGGGAAAATAGGGTCTTTGGTTAGAGTAGAACAAATTAGCATGGTTACAATTCCAAGACACTTCCAACTCTTAAAGACACCCCTTGTTCAATTAGAAGGCTCGCTGCTGCTCCCAACCAAGGAAATTCATCCACTTTTCATGCAATAACTCGATGATCACCACTCCATTTCACACTATCTACACAATGTCATGTTAGATTCATATTTTAAATTTTATATAGGAATAATTCCATGAGAAACAATCATTATACATTCATTGAATGACCCTTTGCATTAAAGTTTTATCAAAGTGGTATTGCAAACAATGATTTCACAATGAGAGTCAGCACTAATTGATTAAAACTGAAACCAAAGGATCCTCAAAGATCTAAATGTTATTTAAACAAAAATTTAAATGTTCTCAATACATTATAAACACAATAAGATCTCTATGAAATCAAAATCATACAATGAACATATGAAACTATGAAAAAATCAGAGTTTTATTCAACTTTCATTGTGACGGTTCATACACCAGGCCTCTCATTATCGTACATTGATGATGTTCCTTCATATAAGTCCTCCTACCAACTCCCCCAACTGATTTGGATCGGTTAAATTGTTTTTTAATGGCTAAAACTCCCTAAAACCCAAATTCCCTCCAAAATCTCAATTAGTCGTTGCCATTTGAATATTTGAATTTACAAATTTAACAAAATGACTTAATTCCTTTTTAATTTAAAAACAATTGACCCCTAAGGGTTTCAAATACCTCATTTACCCTTTCTAAACTCTCCTAGACCCTTTAGATAGTACATATTTATCATTTCATGATTTTAGTCCTAAGGTCCTTACCAGGACCTTCAAGACATTATACAAATTTGTTACATTCATTTTGGTTATATGTCATAATGGGCTTTAATACACTATAATTTATCATATTTTCCTTTCATGGCTTCATATCTCCTTGATAATTCCCTAATGTCTTCATGTGGTATCTTGTCTTCCTTAGTGCCCCTGCACCATACTCCCCGAGAATGTAACAATTCTTGTCCCAAGAATGATTCTTCTGCTTCCATATATCAGTCTGATCTTGACTTGGTTTTATCTTTTTTTCAGAGATCCAATAATCTCCCAATGTCACCTGATTTCTGCCCCTCCAACCCATGTTCACATCATAAGGTTCATTAGAAATAAAAAAATAGAATTTGATGTCCTCTTCTAGGACATTGCTGCTTGTAAAGGGATTGTATTCCTACCCCTATCTCCTTCATTTGCTTCTTCTGCAACTTCTCATTTTCTTCATCCATCAATTGTTCTATAAGAGGACAAATAATGGTCCCCACTTGCACACATTTCAATTCCCAAAGCCCTACATCATTAGGATTTTCCTTCTCCTTAGTTTTCTGCCAATTTACATCCATGTTCCAACTAGTATCATGGTTGATCTGTCCCTACAAAATCTGATCTCCAAAACACATAATAATATTCTCTTTACCCTTATCAACTAAAGGTTGTAACTCATACTTCTTATTACCCTTATGTACAATGTAAGTGTTTAGGTATCCATCATGCATAGTTCTTCTTGGTCATTGCCATGGTCTCCCTAAACTCATGTGTCCACAACTCATATCTATCACATCATACAAAATAGTATCTTGATATGCACCAATTGAAAAACCAATATAAACTTGCTCCTTTACCAAATGATTTTGATTTTCACTAACCCATGTTGCATAGTATGGCTTAGGGTGAGGGAATGTCTTCAAATTCAACTTATTTACAATCTCGTAAGAAACTAAGTTACTATGTGCACCAAAATCAATTATGAGTTTTCATACCTTACCCTTTGTTAAATAATTGGTTCTTAATATACCCACTTGTGGTTCTGGTTGTATTCATTCTCCTCTTCCCATTAGAATAAATTTTCCTACCTTTGGATAAACCAATGTGGATTCATTCTTATCTTCTTCTTGTTTCATGAGATTTTCTCTTCTTTCTCTATTTTAGTCTTGTTTATTCCACTTAGGACATTTGAAGGATTGATTCCCCACTTCATTGCAATGAAAACACCTACCTATGAAGACACCATTTCCTCTTCCTCCTCCAAATCTTCCATCTCTATGGTTGTATCCTCCTCTCTAATCTGATGTAGATTCTTTTCCCTTGTATTTGTCATTGTTTCTCTGACAATCTGCATTTGTTCTACCACCTCTTCCTCTCATGGATCCTCCTCCTCTATTACTTTGCCTTTCATTCTTCATCTTTAAATTCTCCTATGGTCTGATGGCAAATTGAAAGCATTCTCCTAGGGTCCTTGGCACATTTAACCCTATCTCATCCTGAATATTATACCTTAGGACATTGATGTATCTGGCCACCTTCTCATCCTCATCTTCTACCCCTCCTCTAATGCTTAGGGTGTGAAATTTCTTCGTGTAGGGCATAATATTCATGCCCCTTTGCTTCAAGTTGTTCCTCATCATCTTGATTTGTATTGCCAAATCTGATGACAAGAATTGACTCTTCACCATAGCCTTCATTCTTTCCCAATTCAAGATTGTATTCAACCCCCTTTCCTTCCTTTCATTTTGAATTCTATTCCACCACACAAGGTTTGTTCCCCTTAGCCAACTTCACCTTCTTCTCCTCTTCTACATCTTCAAGATCAAAACAGTTCTCAAGTGCTTCTACCCATCCAAGTATTTCTTCAGTTTCCACCCTCCCTTGATATATTGGCAAATCAACGTGCCCCTTTCCACCATTTCCTTGTACTACTTTGATCAGCCTCATGAACCTCCTCTCCTCGGGATCATTCTCTTCCCTATGACCCCTATTGAATTGTTCCTCATTGAACTCTCCTTCTCCTTCATGGTTTCCTTTAGGAACCTCTTCTCTCCTAGGTTCTCTTCTCTCTTTCTCCAGTTCTTATATCCTCTCTAAGAACTGAATTATTTCCCTTCTCATCTATCTCTCTTCTCTTTCCCTTGTGACTTCTAATTCCCTCTTCTCCTGTTCTTTCTCTTCTAGTACTTCTCTTAACTCTTCTATCTCCATTTCCATTTAGTTCTTGGGTGCCATAACTTCTAAATTATTCTCTTAACTCCAACAAATACCTACTAGTGTTCTCTAATACCAATTGATGCAAAGTTTGGGGTGGCATAGATGAAACAAGAATGAAATGAGAATGGTTTATGCACTACCCTTATAGGCCATAAAACACTCAAATGCTTTCAAATAAACCAACAAACTCCCAATTCCCAAGGATGAAGGATTTAGTTTGTTTATGTTGTATTCAAACAGATTAACAAGTTTTTATAGGTTTCAACCACACCCAACACTCCCAACTCACAAAACTGTCATATTAGGCCTAGGCTTCTTGTAGCCCAACAATGACCTAATTAGGTACTTTACTCAAAAATTATCCAAAGGAATTTGTAAAAACATTACCTTTTCAAACACCCATTATCCCATACTTCAACATACCCAAAGATTTTCTATTGGTGTTTTGGACCAAGTATCCTAACTCTTGATTGTACTTATCAAAAAACCTTTAAAGTGCTCAAATAAAAAAACAAGTACATGTAAATCTTACTCCCAGACTTCAAGACTCTCAAGAGTGCCTCCAATCCAAAGAATATCCAATCAATTTGACCCTCAAACCTTCACAAACCCAAAAGTCCAAAATTGGCTCTAAATAACCCTTAAAACTAGGGCTCTCTAAATGTCTGCACTCCAATCACTTTTGAAAGAAATCAATGATGGATTCAACATCAAAATTTCATTCCAAGGCACTTAAAACTCTTAAACATACCCCTCGTTTAATTAGAATAATCGCTTCTGCTCCCAACCAAGCAAATTCATCCACTTTTCATGCAATAACTTGGTGATCACCTCTCCATTTCACACTATCTGCACAATTTCATGTTAGATTCATATCGTACATTTTATATAGGCATAATTCCATAGAAATAGTCATTATAGATTCATGTAATGACCCTTTGCATTATAGTTTTACCAAATTGTTATTGCAAAACAGTGATTTGATAATGGCAGTCAACACTAATTGATTAAAACTGAAACCAAATGATCCTCAAAGCATTCAAGTGTGATTTAAACAAAACTTTAAACATTCTCAATCCATTTTAAACACAATAGGATCTCTATGAAATCAAAATCATACAATGAACATATGAAACTGCAAAATTCTGAGTTTTATTCAACTTTCACTATGACAGTCTGTACACCAAGCCTCTCATTATTGTACATTGATGATGTTCCTTCATATAAGTCCTCCTACTAACTCCCCCAATCAATTTGGATTAGTTACATTGCATTTTAATGGCTAAAACTCCCTAAAACCCAAATGCCCACCAAAATCTCAATTAGCCATTGTCACTTGAATATTTGAATTTACAAATTCAACAAAAATGACTTAATTCCTTCTTAATTTAAAAAACATTGATCCCTAAGGGTTTCAAACACCTTATTGACCCTTTCTAAACTCTTCTAGACCCTTTAGACATTACATTCTTATCATTTTCATGATTTTAGTCCTAAGGTCCTTACCAGGGCCTTGAGGACATTATACAAATTAGTTACATTCATTGCCCTTTTATGTAATAGTGGGCTTTAAAACATTGTAATTAATCATATTTTCCTTCCACATCTTCATATATTCTTGATAATTACTTGATTTCTTCATGTGATCACTTGTCTTCCTTAGTGCCCCTGCACCAATAATGTCCTCAACTTTCCCCATAGCCTCAGTGAGATCTTTCAGGCATTCAGGTAGTGACTTGTCCTTACCAATCCCCATAGCTTCCAGAATATCCAATCTCTTGGAATGACCTTGTATAATATTGCTCACCTGGTCAATATCATCCATCATCCTTTCTAAGACTCACAGAAACCCTGGTTCGATGTTTTAACCAACTGGGTAGGTAAAAAATTACCTTTAACCAGGGCATCAACATTACAGGTATTTCCACACTTTTTACGTCTTGCATCCCTTCTTATTTAGTTTACATGTCCTCATCAATTTTATTATCCTTGTTATCACCCTCAACCATGTTCTAATATCTAAGGGTCTCCTTAATTATCTCTTCCCCATTCCCCTCTTGGACACCCGTATCATTTTCATTGTAATCTTCCTTGACTTCCTCCTCCTTAGTAGAAAGATAGGTTAAACCAGTAGCCTTATTTTTTTTCTTAGGAGGGGCACCTTCTCCCTCCTCCTTAGTATTCTCTTCACTTTCCTCCATTTCCTCTAAAGAAGAATCATAAGCAAATTGAAATTTCTTAGCACTCATCTTCTTGCCTTTATTGGCTGAAGAAGTAGAAGCAAGAGCCTTAGTTTTTAACTTCCCCTTATTCTTTTTCTTACCTCCCTTGGGAGTGTCAGAATACAAAACATATTCAATCATATTATGCCAAGTGTACAATTTTATCATTGGATATTAAAGCTTTATAATTTTCTTATTGGCCCACAGTGTGGTACCCTCGTGTAATTGGTTGGCAATTTGGCAACCCTAATTAGGGTTTTTAGTGATGAATCTTGGCCCTTGATCATGAATTCATCTTGGCCCTTAGTTGTAATTGAACACCTAGAAAAGGCCAAGGCCTTCTCATTTGTAGTTGTTAGTCATGAGCTAGAAAGAGCGTTAGAGTAGGAGAGGAGACTAGATTAGAGTAGGCTAGCTAAGGGAGAGACTTGATCAATTTGTTTCTATGATGCTTATCAAACTAATTAATAATTCACTGTTGGTTTCATGGTGAACTACTTAATATTTCTTTGAAGTGTTGCATGGTTTTCTCAATCTTTCACTTGGAGTAGATTTCATTTCAGGTTGAAGTAGTTTAGTAGGATGAAATTAATTATGGATGTTTACTTGATTGACTCGACAAATTTGAGCCACTAGCCTCTTGCTAATTGTAAGTGTGCCTTGTGTGGTGAGCCGATGAAAATACTTAACTTCAATTGATATTAAATCTTTAGTTTGCATCCATTTGATGAGATTGGAGAGGAGATATTGACTTTAAAACCATTTGAGTGTTCCTTAGAAGCTTGCACTAGGTGGGTGGAAGTCATTGATAAAGGTGCATCTCGTAGAGTCCAAGTCATTCATGCTTCCTTGCATTCATAGTTAGGAGTAGGAGCACTAGAAGTTAAATTTAAGTTCAAGTTAAGAGTTCAGAGTCAAAACTATATTTTATTGCACATTATGAAGCTAAATATTTAGAAGTGTAAGTAGTTGATATCCATTGAATGAAAAATGTAAGTCCCCTAAGTGATTACCAACAAATCTCATTATTTAACTAAGCGAGTATCTACAATTGAAGGAACCTTGAAGTCATTTCAAGATTTTACTTCGCAAGCTTAGCATAAGAGATGACCTTGTTCAAGAGAGGATTGAGTATTTGGTATTTCATCTTGGAATACTATGTATTTAATTATGTATGTTGTAGTGGAACAAAACTCACATAAATAGGTACTATGAGAAGGAATACCATCAACCCTAGTGACAATATAAAGAGGACCATCATGTACCTTAATTGTTTCAACAAGATCAAAAGTAATGCAAGATTAAGGTGGAGAAGGTTGAGGTTTACATTTAGGTTGAGGTGGAACATGTTCAATTTGGTTGAAAATATGAGTGGCTTTGTCAACTTTCTCATCATAATCAATGTGTGTGGGAGAAGAAGGTTGCTCAATAGTATTGGTCGAATGAGATGGAAAAGGGTTAGTGTATATTTGCATAACTGGTAAATCATTATAAAGATCAATAGTTTTATACATATCACCAGAATCACTAGCATGGATATCATTGTTAGTATCATGAACATCATCATCAAGAGCATCTTATTCACTAAGATAATTGTAATAGAATCCAAGATACGAATAACATTGTCATGTTTATTCATCTAAACTTTGTTTAAATTCACTTCCTCCATAGGCTCAAGAATGGGTTGGTCAAAGGAAAGTGAAGTGTGAGGAGGGGTATGAGGTGCATAAATGTTTTGAAAAAGCACATTCATGGGCTCTAGCACAACATTTTCAACAATGATCATGAGCATGAAGGTTATGTTTGGTTTTGCTAGATATTTGGGTTGGGATAGGATCAATCAACATCGGTTCCTTTTCTTCTTTAGGAGGAATAATTGGAGGAACCACGCTAGGTTGAGAGATGACAAGAAGAGGATGTGGATAAGGAGGAAAAGGTGGTGTAGGAAGAATTCCATGACTAAGATCATCCTTAAATTTTCTAAGTTCACATATCTTTTGAATCTTAAAGGCTTGGTATGAGCGAAAAAAGATAATCATGATGAACTTTAGTTGGTTGAGGAATGTAAGGCTAAAATAAATCAAGGTCAACAATGTCTCGCGGCACAAGAGGCCGATAAAGAATATGGTTGACAATCACGATCTCTCCATTATGAGGAAATTTAACACATTTATGAACATGAGAAGCCACGACATTCATGGAGGTAAGACAAGGAAGACCAAGTTTAACTTGAAATTGATCAGAAGTAGGAATAATAGTGAAAGTAGTGTCCAAAGTTTTACCACCAAATTTCATAGGAAATGAAATGGAACCATGGGAAGGATAAATGAAACCATTGAAATTTTGAATCAAAACATCAGATTCATCATTAAAATATTTATGCAATTATTTACTAAAAAGATGATCTTCAGTTATCACATTCACCATGCAAGTGGGATCAACAAGGGTACTATTTTAAGTTTTTCACACTATCACCCCATTACAAATGGGTACCCCCTCTTTTTTCTTCAGCAGAGGTAGTAGTAGTGGTCTTAGATGGTTTTATTTGGCAACATTTTCAAGTCTCCAAGTCGAGGAAGTAATTTTAAGAAATTTTGGCCTGTTGGGAAGTTAAGTCTATTTGGGATGTAAGCAAAAGTTGGGCTAAGTTTGTAAGGTAAATAGAATTGAATCCAAGGTATTTGGGATGAAATGAGTTAAAACCTTTATAAAATCCTTGTTCTAGCTTCAATTTGACCTTAGAAGGTCAAGAAAGGTTGAGGGAGGTAACATTGTTGAAGGCATGTTGAATCCTGAAATTTGGCTAAGTCTGGAATTTTTTGAAAACTCCCAAAATATAGAATCTTTATTATAACTCCTATGAATCTCAAACCTATCTCAAACATCTTGACAATATTTATATAAAATATAACTTAAAGTATAAGAATATTTCTCATACTTAAATGTTATATTGTATATTAAAAAAATTGCCCTGAGAGTGCTTATTTAGTTTGAGATTTGACAGATAGATCAAGGGATTGAGAGAAGGTAAAATTCTAACCTTCCCTCATTCTAGCTGGATTGAGAGCAGGTTGAATTCTGACCCTCTCTCATTCCAGCTGAAACTTCCATAAGTTTGATTTGTCCTTGTTTATATTTGTAAATTTGAAATTCCCCAAATGGAGAAAGAAATCCTTGTCCATAAGATGCAAAAATAAAAAAAAATAAAAAAAATCAAGAATGAAAAGCTTTTAAGGGATTGAGAGAAGTCAGAATCCAACCTTCCCTCATTCCAATGGGATTGGGACAAGGTGATATTTTGACCCATTCTCATTCTCATTTACAAAAAAAAATCAACTCCATCCTTTTGCAAAGAAACTCTCCCATCCCATGAAATTTTGCCCACTCTTATTTTGGGTATAAAAATTAAATTGTGTAAAAATGGAATAATTTCGAGATCCAAACATGGTCGGACTACATGGGGCTGTGTGTGAAAATGTTTTTTCAAATAAAAATTTATTATTGGTTGCCTAGGGAGGCCGACTAGGTATGAAAAGGTACCTCTTGAGCTTGAACACCTATATATAGAGAGTCAAACCTCTTATTTCAAACACCAAAATTCAAATGAGTTGGGCGCTAAGAAAATAAGCAGACCAGACCATTACTTACAATAATTTTCATCAAGTTGTAGGGTGATTTTTTTTAAAAAATTGGGAGTTGTTCTTGAGGCCATCGAAACTCTTTTAGGTTGAGATCAAATCAGACTTCTTGAGAGTTAAAGATCTTAAGTCCTTTTAGGCAAAGACCATATTTCTCTTGGCAAAACTCAGGGAGGGTACAACCCTGAAAATTGGTAGCAGCAAGCAATGAGTAATCTTAGCAAAAATATTAGACTTGGAGCCATTCTAAGGAGTTAAATAAGTTTAGATTTCATCTAGAATCATTGTTTTGTCTTAGAAGACTAACCTGATCTAAAAATAGTATAGTTTATTTATTTCAAAGTTTAGTTTGAGAGAGTTTACTTTGTAAGGTTTCCAAAAGAATGTGTGCTCAAAACTATTTACCTTAATTTTATTGTAGGTGAAGGAGAGGCTTGAGAGCATGGAGAGTATGGAATGGCCAAGTTCAAGACTTCAATAAGGCTCAAACTCAAGACTCCAAGCTCCCAAATGAGAAGAAAGTTTCAAATCAGATCATCAAAATGCCAATTCAAGGATCAAGAATCAAGAATCAAGAATAAAGAAGAAAGTAAATCGAAGAGGATTTTTTTATCAAATTTGATTTCCTTTGGAAATCCAAGTTCACCTTAAAGGTATCCATCTACATGGAGGAGAATTGAAAAGACACCAAGTTTATAAGTTCAAGATGCAAGTTCAAATCATGGAAATGAGAAAATTTTCAAGAACGAAGATGAAGAAAAATTGAGGGGATGAAGCAATCTATGAATATGCCATCACAGTCGAAGGCTTGATAATATTGAGTATCAAGAGATATTTTCTCATCACCAAAGAATTGATCAAGTCTACAAGATAAGGATGGTGAGGTGGCACCCACTTGTCTTCTACAAATTAGAAATTCAAGTTACACAACACAATTAATCATATTATGTCAAGTGTACAATTTTATCATTGGATATCAAAGCTTTATAATTTTATTATTGGTCTATAGTGTTGTACCCTCATGCAATTGGTTGGAAATTTGGCAACCCTAATTAGGGTTTGTAGTGATGAATTTGGCCCTTGATTGTGAATTGATCTCTGCCCTTCGTTGTAATTGAGCACCTATAAAAGGTCAAGGCCTTCTCATTTGTAGTAGTTAGTCATGAGATGTAGAGAGCATTAGAGTAGGAGAGGAGACTAGATTAGAGCAGGCTAGCTAAGGGAGAGACTTGACCAAATTGTTTCTATGATGATTATCAAAGTAATTGATAATTCATTATTGGTTTCATGGTGAAATAATTAATATTACTTTGAAGTGTTGCATGGTTTCCTCAATATTTCCCTTGGAGTAGATTTCATTTCACGTTGAAGCAGTTTAGTAGGATGAAAGTAATTATGGATTTTTACTTGATTGACTCGACAAATCTGGGCCACTAGCCTCTTGCTGATTGTAAGTGTGCCTTGTGTGGTGATCCAATGAAAATACTTAACTTGAATTGATATTAAATCTTTAGTTTGCATCCATTTGATGGGATTAGAGAGGAGATATTTATTTTAAAACCATTTGAGTGTTCCTTAGAAGTTTTCTCTAGGTGGGTGGAAGTCGTCGATAAAGATGAATATAGTAGAGTCCAAGTCATCCATGCTTCCTTGAATTCATAGTTAGGAGTAGAAGCAGTAGAAGTTAAAAATAAGTTCAAGTTATGAGTTTAAAATCAAAACTATATTTCATTGCACATTGTGAAGCTAAATCTTTAGAGGTGCAAGCAGTTGATATCCATTGAATGAACAATGTAAGTCCCCTAAGTGAGTACCAAGAAATCACATTATTTCACTAAGCGAGTATCCACAATTGAAGGAGCCTTGAAGTTATTTCATGATCTTACTTTTCAAGCTTAGCATGAGAGATGACCTTGTTCAAGAGAGGATTAAGTATTTGGTATTTCATCTTGGAATACTAAGTGTTCGATTATGTATGTTGTAGTGGAATAAAATACACATCAACATGTACTACGGGAAGGAATACCATCAACCCTAGCGATAATGTAAAGAGGACCATCAGGTACCTTAATTGTTTTAGTAGGATCAAAAGTAATGCAAGATTGAGGTGGATAAGTTTGAGGTGGAACATGTTAAATTTGGTTGACAATATGAGTGACTTCATCAACTTTCTCATCATAATCAATGTGTGTGGGAGAAGAAGGTTGCTCAATAGTGTCGATTGAATGAGATGGCAAAGGGTTAGTGTATATTTTCAAATTTTGATTAGGAGGTGCAATTGGTTTGTTTCCATTGTTAATATCAACATCCACAAATGTAGAATTAGGATCAATAAGGTCTTGAGCCACATTTTTAAGTATCATGACCAGGTTGACGATGGAATTGACAAAAAGCTTTGGGATCAAAGAATCTAGAAGGTAGTTTGGATGGGTTAATTGGTTTGATAGGAGGAAGCTTAATCATGTTTGAATTCATTAATTTCAACATCACATTATGAAAAGATTCAAAAAGTGGAGTAAAATTACGAGAGGGTCTAAACATAGAGGACAAAGGAGCCACACCTTTAGATGTTAATGTCACTTGTTCATCAACTATGTTGGATGTTTTGTTGATTTTGATGTAGTTATTAGTCTTCTAAAATTTGTTTAAATTGGATGTGGTATCACTCTTATCAACATAAACATGAGCCATTGGAGTTTTGCTCTCAAATTGACTCACTTGAAGTTGATAATGGTGAAACACTACACACAATTGTGAAAAGGAAGAAAACTCAGTAAGGAGTATCTTATCTCTAATGTCCTTTTATAAATTAGTAATAAAAATGTGTTGTATAGCAACATTAAGCACATGATAAGAAATACGAGCATGCAATGAAGTCACCAACTTTTTCTTTAACACCTTTACAATGCATCAAATTAGTCGAAGAAATTTGAGGACCAATGTTATTTTGGAATTCTTGAATGAAAGCATTAGCAAGCTTGTGGAACGAATCAATGAAATAAGGAGGCAAAGAGCAGTACCATTGCAAAGCTTTGTCTCTAAAGGTTCTAGTAAAAAAATTTGTCGTGAACATATAGTCATGAGAGAAATCAATACATAGGATTTGAAAAGTTTTAACACAAGTTACATGATGATCCTTACCATTATAAGTCTCAAGATGAGGAATCTCAATACTTTGTGGGATAACAGCTCAAATAATATCCATGGACAAAGGACTAGCAATATCACATGTACAAATTTTAAATTTGGATTGAGTCAAAGAAGCAAGTTGTTGTTGTAAAGAAGACACAATTTGAGATAAGCTATTAATGGTAGAATCAGTGGAAGAAATGATAGGAGGAGAAACATTGGAAATGTTAGGAATATTTGTCATGCCCAAAACTAAGGCAAAACACACATACAATTTTTATTTTTTTTAAACGCAAGTGCATACCACTAACAAAGGATGTATTAAGGTAATGTGATATCATGGTAAGGTTAGTCTTTGAGTTGCAAGGTATATACATAGGTTGAATTAGGGTCACACCACATACAAATGCAAAATTAGAGCATCAACTTGTCATACGGGTTACGTGAACACTTGGGTAAGGTTGATTTAACTCTGGTTTCATGTTTTAATCTCTGTGTAGTATCATAATGATAATCAATTTCTAAGAGTCATACGTTGAATTAGGTTGCCCTGGTAATTACTTTATTTCTTAACCTTGATTACAACTTATTCATTTAAATCTAGTCCCAATTCTCTTTCGACCTTTAACCACTAGTTTAAAATTCAATAATCAAAATCTAGTATAATCCTTATCCTTCTAAAAACAATTAAATTCTCCCTTTCAAATTCTCATGCAACTATAATCCTTTAATTCCCTAATAGAATATTAAATTAGCCTCAAATAGAAAATTTAAATTGACCTCTAACCTCTTTGAAACACATGGGCAACATAATTCAATTTATCATAATAAAATTAAATTAACATCTATCTATATTTTTTTACATAAAAACTACATCTATTAATCAATAATTAACTACACAATTAAATAAACTATATCTAAACAAAATTACATGATTTAAATAAAACAATAAGAAATTAAATCCATAACATATTAGCAAATCTATATATTTCACATACAAACTAAGGTTTTAAATCTAGTAATTAAACTACACAATTTAAATAGAAGTATATCTATTAAATAAGACTACATATTTCAAATAACATAATAAAGAAATAAGTCTATTTAACTAACCTAATCTTATCTAAATATAATGATCTATTTTAATGATGTACCCAAAGAATAGAGTAGAATATTATTTTAATAAATTGTTCAATACATGATTAAATCTAATTATGTTATTAAATCTATTAACTAACAACTAACTACCTATTAACTAGCTATAATCTAACCTACCTACCTATCTACCTTCAAGCCTATCAAGCTATCACATCATCTCCCCATCCCCCAAGGCCCACTTGTCAAGTGGGTGGGGGGGGTGTGAAATCCCAAATCCTCTCAAACCTACTAATTTTTTAAGGGAGAAGAGCCTTTGCAAAGGCATTCATGTTAACCAAGAGTGGTGGGACCACTGCCAAGTCTTCCATCCAATGCAGGAATTTAAAGTGAAGTCAACTTATACATTTCGCATGAGGAGGGTATGGTGGCATTAAAACCGAGAAAAAATGAGAGCATGCGAAATCCTCCGAGGCTGAGGTGGGGCCCAAAACAATTTCTCCTATGTTAAACTATGTTAAAACTCTTTGTCCTAAGGATGTACATTTATCCTCATGTCAGACCCAATTTGCATCGAATGGGGAAGGGTCTAAACTTGGGTAAGTGATTAAATATCATGTCAGCTCAAATTTCGCATGGAGAAAAGAATGGTAAGAGAGAAGATTATTGTGGGGCCCACGAGAATGGATGAAGAACATTAAGTCTTCTAATGCATAAAAAGGGTAATTAAAAGGGGTGTTTAGGAGGTAATAAAGGGGGTTTTAGAGAGAGAATCTTTTAGAGAATATTCTCTATGTAAGGGGAGGGAATTAAATCCCTCCCCATACATTTTTCAGAGAGCTTTTTTACTCTACATTCTGGAAAATGTCATGGTAAATTTGGTTATAGTTCTACACATTGATATCATTGATTTCTTTTTTTTAAATAGATACATGTGTGAATTTGATTAATTTTTTTTGTGTCATACATTATGCAACTAAAATTTGATTATTAATATTAGGTGATTATTTTCATTAATATATTATTATTTTTTACTTACTATAGTTAGTAAACTAATCTCTTCTTTTTAAAGATTGTGAATATAATCATTTTGAAGATAAAGTATTGATCTAATTGAGATAAAATTTTAGAATTCCAAAGGAAACATGTAGTGTTCTTGACTTGAAAATTTAAAGTCACGTGACTAAAAATTTTAGTCACGTGACTAAAACTGATCATGTGTCTACCAGTTTTTTGTAATTCACAAATATAAATGACCAAATAAATGACCAATTTCGTCATCGGGTAAAATCACAACTAAAATGACTAAATAAATGACCAATTTGGTCATCAGGTAAAATGACCAAATAAATGACTAAATAAATAGTTTGAGGGGTTTTCCTTTTTGGTTCCACAGTTTTATTCATTTTATTGTGAGAGCATGTTTTTATCGAACAAATTTTCAGTCATGACTTACTATTTCAAATTGGTTTCTCATCTCATGTCTAAAAATAAATTTGACTTGCATCTAATATTAAATCTTCAAATCAAATTAGATTTTGGTTGCACACATGAAATATTTAACCCTTAAACCTATTACCTATTTTTTATTTTAAAGCGTTATATATAT
>MU227600.1:335575-353555 GCA_018584345.1 Thuja plicata | reverse complement strand
CATATGTAATACAAATCTTAATTTAATATTTAATATTTAATGTTCAATTATAATTAATTATTATATTTACTTATACATATTAATGATTATATTTACTTCAATGACTTATATTACATTTAGTTTCAAAAAAAATTCTATTTAGTGGTAATTCTATACGATATCAAAATTTAATTATATTATTTTAACTCTACACTAAAAATCCTAACGCTTAATCTTTAGGACTTAGGCAGAAACTAGACGCTATGCGTCCTTCTTAATAAGAACATATGCAACATCATCTTGAAGCAAATACATTTGTACGACATCAACTTCAACTTTTAACTGTAAGCACACTAAGAAAGCTCTGATTTTTTGTTCTCCATCTTCATTGGAGACAAAACATTTGCTGTCAATGCAAAAGCGATTATAAAAATTGTCACGTCGGCTGAATTAGAAAAACCTCCCAGATTATCGAAGGTTTGTGGGTTTTCTCTTTCCAAGCATTCTTCCACTCACTGTCAAATGGGTAGTTGAATATACATTAGGCAGATTTGGGGACATGGAAAGCTCTTGAAGATCTGAAACTGTTCTCCCGTATTGGTGGAAAGGGATTATTAATTTTTGGTGGGCAGAACCTCGTTCGCAAATCGTTCAATTGGGTAGATGGGTAGTTTCTTTTGATTGAAGATTACAGGCAGTACTGTTTTCGGGTAATGGATCGGCTTATAATGGCAGAATCCTCAGGTGGCTCGTCTGCTGCAACGGCTTTGTCTTCTGATAATATAAATGGACTTGTACTTGCCCTCTCCTCCAGTCTTTTTATTGGTGCCAGTTTCATCATCAAGAAAAAGGGTCTTAAACGAGCAGGAGCATCAGGGGTTAGGGCAGGTACATTTTTTCTTTGAAATTTTTTCTTATTTAAACAATGCATTAATCTTCTGTTCCCATCCTCTAATGTACAAACCCACAATAAGCCTATGTATGCCCATTTCTTATATAACATTGGTTTACCTTTTTTTATTTTGCTGAATTATATGTGTACACACAAAATTACAGATATATTTTTACTATTCGTAACTCGGCTTGTGAAATGTCATGTCAGGATAACCATATAAAGCTCCAGAAACTTGTTTTAAAATTACATACTCACCGAATCAATCCGCTGAACAATGAAAACTTATTCTCATATCTCCTTAATATCTTTTTAGCGTGGAGTTTTATTTCTCTCTTATCACTAGACATAATTTCACCGATATCTGCGGCAGGCATATCTCAATACATGAAATATTAAATCAAGATAGTTAGCTGATGCTTGGGGGATTTATTTGAAACCACATGCTCGTGGAAGAATTTCCTAACGTGGTACACACGTTTGTAACTCCTAAATGCCTTCTTACTGCGAATTGTACAGATGTTCATAGCATTCATAAGTTATGAAATAATGAAATTGTATACACACGGTGTAAGTGGATTGGTTAGTCTTACTTGACAGTGATTACACCCGACCTTGGTAATGAGATCCAAACCCACAAAGCACAAAATTTGAATAACAAGGTAAAGTGAAAAAGTTTTCTTGTTCCAACAAGGAGATCTCATATACCCTAAATTAGTGGCTGGCTGATATGCGACCCCCAAAGCAACTGTCACCTCTGCGTGTATATATATAAACTCTCTATAAGGGGTCCGAGGACAAGCTATGGCATCGCAGAGCCACACATGTTGGCAGTCCGATACAATGTGGTCTATATATGTAATACTGTTTACTCACACCTAGAAACCCTTAGCAGTCAAACTCCATTCACATAGAAACTTCTAGCAGCCAAACTCCATTTACCTAGAAACCTCTAGCAGCCTAACTCCATTTCACCCTTTCAGTAGGATTGCTTCCCAAAATTATTTTCTGGTTTCTTTGGTGGGCAAGGAGAGACAGCAGAGGGCAACAGAAAATCCTCATTAATTTTAATCTGGTGCAATTGCATGTGGACTTTGGCATTAGTAAATTGTATTCTTTATCAAACAAGAAAATTGCACTATTTTCAAGCTAGTGAGGTTATTTGGGTCAATAGAACCTGGTGTAGTTTCATATTGATTTGAAATGGATCAGTTAAAATAGAAGATAAGAGGGCCAAAAACAAATAAAAAAGGTAAAATAAAAGCAATGCATGACAATTTTTTTTTCCATTTGTCTAAAGACCCAGGAGTTGAATCTTCAATAATTGACAAAGACTGCATATAAGGTAGAGTGGTGATATAGCACTCTCAGTTGGAAGTTTGCTCCAGGATGGTTATTTTGATGTTTCACAAGGTTAATTTGATACAATCCCAACCAATTTTGAGCATTGTACAACTTTTTAAGCAGAACGTCATGGATCTGCATGCCACGGGTAAGTGAAAACAATATTCTAGTTGATGTTGATGTGCCCTAGAGGAAAGCAAGTGGAAACAGGCCAAATTGCAGGAAATGATATAGTTCTTCATTTAGGGGGAAAAAACAAGCTACCAGTTGCTACATCCCTTTCACACATTATAAGGGAGCAAATGAGTGCTGTGTATGTAGGAAACAATGGCTCACCTTCCAACTGTAGGAGAATAAACAGAAAAGATCCTCACAGGTATTTAAGAGGACACAGGGGAATGCAGTCTATAGCATAGGAAGCCATTGTAGCCTTTGTGCAGTATGAAATCATGGTGAAGGTTGTTCCATGGTGAATGCTTATCTCTGTACATCTGCAGTGAAGAGAGGCAGAAGGGATATTGTAATTATCTAATTATGCCGGTGATAATCAAATGGTGGTTTTCTTTATGTACATATCTGCGCCTCATATGTGAATTTTGTTTGATATTATAACCTTGTTTAGAATTCAGGAGCCCCAAAACACTGGGATTACACATGTCAGTAACATTCTATAATCATTATAGAAGACAACTACATACATTGCCACTAGATTTTTATCACGAGTGCATCAGAAACCAAGAAACTAGACAAATGGGGCCGAGGCAAATTACACAGGCCTTCTAGCTGCCCCAATCATAGACTTATATTTTTCACAGCCATTGAAACCATAAGATTTATCACCTCTGAACGATACAGCCAGCACCTTGCCCTTCCTTCCGTTCTCCACAATCAGGACCTCATCATCATTACAGAAATCTGAAAATCCTGTAATTGCATTCATTGGTAGAAAAATCTTCAAACTCTTTGCAATTTCCTTGACACCCCTCTGCACTCACAGTTGATGTTTCTTAATTGCATGCAAGTGACCCAGAAAACAATTGAAATAAGCCTCCACCTGGTGAAGCACATCACTTATTTCATCATGTATGAGAGAAGACCCAGCAGCCGTTGACAAAATTGATGTACGAGCCAAAGATTGAGCCACATTGAACGTATTTCACCGCCCCTGTGTATAGCCAGGATGCAACAACAGCTTTGCATAGCAGGGCAAATATAGACCCCCGAATCACCATCCATCTCCTTTGTTAAGATCTATATTATCTCCATCCAAAACCTCTAGCTAGGATTAGCAATCTCTTCTTCCAACATAGACATGAATCCTATCACTGCCTCCTCTGCAGAAACCCTCCTTTTTCACTTCTTTGGCCCTTCTTTATCATAATACCTTTCCCCTTTAAATTCTTTACCCCTTTCCCGCTTGTGCCACGTGTCCTAACCTTCGGAGCCATAACTAGAGAACTCACCACTTCACCCATACAGACTTTAACAAACCTGCAAATCCACAAATATCAATTAGTAAACAGGCCGTCACCCTACGCCCCCATAATGACACCTGTAGCCACTCATTAATGGTAATCAAATCACCCTGTGTTGCCGAATCTGCCCATTCTCAGGCATTGTCATACACGAGTGATTTATACTTTGTGTTTGTTATTTTATTCAGTTGTATTCCTGCACAGAGAGTTAAGACATGCAAGCCATGGTGTTTCTTTATTTATATTAAAGTTCCGTTTCATCACTTGATGAATTGTGCTAATGCATTGTATGATTGATTATGAAGTGCAAATAAATATCAATGCTACTAAAAATTGCTGCTTATTGCTAAGGAATTTGAGCTATTGCCGAGCTGGCCAATGTTTTTGGGTTGATGGGAAACTGGCCATAAATTTTAATCTTGTCAGTTTCATATGACATTGACATTACCGAATTAAACTGCTTATCAATCAAGGAATCTGAACTATCACCAAGATACTGAATTTCACAGGCTAAATGGAAGCCTCTTGCTAATTTATTCTGATGGAGTTTTATATGAACATTGAAGTTATTGAATAATAGAGCTTATCAAACGGAATTGAAATATTGCCCAGCTGGTGAAATCTGTAGGTAAAAGGAAAGCTTCCACTAAATTACAGTCTGGTTGAGTGTAAGAATGAGCATTAAATCATTTAGTTGTGCAGCTTATAAAAAAGTTAATGATATATAACTGAGTGTCTCCTCAGTGGAAAGGGAATTCCAAACTCTTCCTTCTGCAGACCGATCATAGTTTTGGAAATCCTACAACACAAAAATTAGCTGTCAACTGAATCTGGATAATGATCGTGTTCTATGTTTCAGCTTGCTTGGTTGGAGGAGATGTTGAATTTAGTCAATTCTTAAAGTCTGATGGAAACTGAGGGACCTTTATGTATCCAATTTGCTGTGCTATTTTACATTGTGTGTTGTTGGCAATATTCTATCATGTGAAAAAAAAACTATCTCAAATTTGAAATTTTAACCCTTTCCTTCTTCTTCTAGTTCTATTGGTGGTTCTTTTTTTTGTTATGGGATCTCCCTTTAACAGTGTTGTTTATCATTACATGGCTGTATATATAACAATTTGTCTGGAAATCATCAGTTTGGGCTTAGCCTCCTTGTGGGTTCTATTGCTTCCTAAATTTGGATCTAGATTGGTGGTTGTAGTCTAAGTTGCTGATTCGGGTGCAGATGTGGATGCAGATGAGAGAATCGGGTGCGCAGATGCGTGAATTTCTTTTTTGGGGGATGCGGATGCGTTTGGATATATATATATATATATATATATATATATAATATATGCAAAGAAATGCAAGAAATATACAAAAATAAATCATTTGATAGTATGATACTTTACCATTGATCAAGATTCAAGATATTTCATATTTGATAGTTCAACTTAAAACTTCACAGACACAAATATTCAAATTGAAATAAGTTCAATAACTAAAAATGATATGCGCAGTGAAGGTCCTTGTGGTCTCAAATATCAATAATGTACTCAAGAAGAGAAAAAAACACAGTACGTGGAATATCCAAAACATGCAATCAACTTGATTTTCAGACAAGGAATTGTTCTCATACATCGCAATCAAAAGCATTGTTGCCTGCAGTGCATTTTTGTAACTGTTAAAGATCAATTACAAATCTCTTTTAGATTGTGAAGCTCATCCAGATGCCTGGGATGAGCTTCTGGCAGGCACCCACAGGGCATCTGCCTCCAGATCCGCATCTGCAGGCATCTGCATCCGGCCTTCACCTGGACGCATCGGTATTTTAAGTTGTAGTCCTTCAGCACTCCTAATTAACTATTGCAACTCACTATTCCTATGAATCCCATTCGTAAGCTTTGGTCATAGACATAAGTATAGTGTTTGCCTTTCTTGCAAACTTTGTCATGAGAATATCAATTGTAGTTTGTAAGTAAAATATAGCTATTTATTAGTCATCTATGTGTAAGTGGGTTAGTGGAAATTCTCAAACAGTAGTAGAAATAAATTGAAAAGGAAATGAATAGTTTGAAGTTGGTTGGTGGGGGTTGGAAACCTGAAATGTATTAAGATTCTTAACCTGTAAATACATGCTCCTTGTATGTAAATAAGTTTTCAATAATAGTCATAGCAGTTGTTAGAGCTTTACTATCACGGCCTTTCCTCTCTTCAGCCTTTGATTTACACATCTGGCACATCCCTGCCCTGTTACTTGACTCTGTGTCTCAGTGGGAATGTCTTCACAGCAGAATGCTATTTTTTCTTCTATAAATTGTTATGCACAGTAGCAGATGGAGGGAGGGGGTGGTGTAGTGCAACAGTTGTGAGTGCGTTTAAAATACTCAAAAAGGGCAGCTGACAGAAAAATAACGACCAATTAAAACATTTTTCTTATGAAAAATATGTCTCTTAGTTTGAACTGTATTTTCCATTGGCATCTGGCGTCATTCTTTGGCATCTGTCTTTTACCTCCTAACTGGAGCTCCCAAATATGTGATGCATTTTGAGCTGTTGCATACTGAAAGCGATTTACATATTCCATAGAGATTTTTTCCTCTAGCATGCAGATCTGCACTTTTATTTTTAGATTTCTTTCAGTGTAATATTTTTATTGCAACATTTTTTCTTTTCCCAATTTCCACAGATGGATCGAAGCCACTTTGTAGTTCCCAAGATAAGCCATGAGAAAATGGAAGTTGACGGAATTCAGAATGCACACCATCAGTAAACGTTGATGATGAATTTCCTTAAAGGATATAAATTATATAATCTAAATGTTAAATGAGAAGAGTTGAAGCATCTGGGAATGATTATCTTAGAGACTGATGCTTGGATATTTGACGTGTATGTGATGTCCCCATCCTAGAGCAAAATTGCAAAAGGACTATACATAAAATATTAAAAAACTCAGACATGTTATCAAAGATAACTAGAGACTAATATATATTTATTATTTAGACATCATGAAATAAGCTAAGCCGATAGAAGAATATTATCGAATGAATTCAATTTGTCTTAGCCGTGAAAGTTGGAGGTCTCATGGAAATATAAAATAATAAATATATCACCGATGTGGAAAGAGTTATGTTTAAAGACCGCTTAAGATTCCAACTCCTATTATTGGTGCGGTGTTATGCATGTCTGATGTCAGCAATCGGCAATAACATCTTTGATGGAGTGATTGGTATGCATCGATAAAGATGGCAAGATCATGCAAATAGCTAGTCGATATCATTTCCATAACAGAGCTGTTATGCATGGGGGCATGGTCAATAATAAGTAAGTTGACAACAAATCATCGCTGGACATAAAGTCCACAATTATGATATATATTCCTAAATGTCAAACTAAACAGCAGTATAGATTATCAGTGATTTTTGCTAATACAGGATTAGTTAAGATTTGATAAGAAGAGATGCAATAACTACAAATTAATGGATCATTTACAAATGGAAGGGATGCGATTAGTTAAGGAAAGGAGGCATCAATGAATAGCCATAAGGCATGGTTGTTAAGAGGTGACTTATCACTCCATTTCATAAATAGTAAGATTGCTTAATATGTTTGGGGAATGTATAAATTTCCTTATTTTGAATAATGGAATAACATAGATTTGATTCAATGCAACTTAGTCCATTCAGTTTAGGCCATAGGAATATTAAAATGGGTTAAAACAGGTCTAAACCTATCAGGGGACATTACAGTGTAGCCTGTGACGAGCGGAAAGGTTTCTATTCCATAAAACTTAGTTTTGTCTGGTTTGTGAAGCTTTGTGCAATCAAGAGTAGTGAACAGGACACCTTTGCTTGACTGCCACTGTCTGGGATGGGTGGTTGTATAAGTTCAATCAGCCATACATTCCTATGGGGCCTTATTTCCAAATTTTGCTAAAGGATTCTCATTGTCATCTTACAACGGACATTTTGGTGGAGAAGACCTTGCAATACATTCAATGGTACTTTTTATTAGCCTGCTCTGCAGAAGCAAGTGGGGAATTACTTCTGTTGGTGCTCTCTTTACAGTCCATCTAACTTTTTCAATCAAAAGCTTGGATTTTGTAAAGTATCAACCATCACATGTATTTTTTATGCCTGATGGTCATTGCCAACACAGCTTCATTTTTGTGGTTGCCTAAATATTTTCCAAAAGGGTTATCTTTTTGTTGAGTTTTGCAAGCCGCATGCCTGTTCTTCAAGCACATTTGGAGCAATTTGGGCCATTGCTCACAATGATTTTAAATATCATTTTAACTTATAACTCAAATTTTCTGAGTCACTTTGGGCATTTTTTGTTGAGGCGTTTGGGTTTCTAGTTGCATTTCTCGATTTTGTTTCCTCCATGGATTGACATCCAGTTTGAGGTTTCTAAGTGCACTTTAGTCCATGCTTGCTGCATTTATAATCAAAAGGGCAGACAGCATGACACCTGTTTGCACTTCTATGGTCCTTGGCTCCTTATGAGAATTCAGTTATTTCTGCAGCTCTAGATATGTCCTGTCAGTTGCAGGAACAAGATAAAGCTTTGTCATTTGTGCAAAATTTGGTCATGTGACACAAAAATTAAGTACGTTCTGCAACAAAATCAAACCAAATTCAAGGCACTTCATCATCAATAGTGAATTCTTCATTCCCAAGTTGTGGTGATAGTGTTTGGCTTTCTTTGGATGAACAGAAGTTTCACAACAAATGCTATTACAAGTTGAAGCCTATTAAATATTGGAGCTTATGTAAATCTCCAAGCTTTCGGGCTTAATGCCTATTGACATGTTCTTCTAGCCCTGTTTGGTAGTGATGGTGTTATCAATGATAGCAATCTCAAGCTTTATGAGCCATCTCATTTAGAGAAGGAGGATTCTATCAATCATCCTACGGCCAAATATGTTTGACTTGATGTTCAAACTCACGCCAAGGCAGAAACAACCACTACATACCTTGTTGTTTGTAAAGAAACTTAATCAAATCAAGCCAACTGGTTCTCCAAGTTAGCTCTCTTGGAGAATATTCAAAAACTCATGAAGAAATTGGGCATAGTTTCCTCTAATTAGTTAGAAATGATAAAAAGATTTCTGTTATAGCTAGTAACTAGAAACTTAACTATAGTAATATCCTTCAAATCTACAGGAGAGTACTTCATTGGAATTATTTAAAGGGTAGTGTAGTAGTTAATGGTGACTCCTCAACACCCTTGGGATCAGCCGCTAGACCAAAACAACATCCACAAGAGAGAAAATGGCAAGAACAGATTGCTATATTATGCAAGATTGATTGATTGAATATGAATTATATAATGAGATACCTTGCTTATAAAGGCAATGTATGTAGTACGTCCAACAAGACACATATTAAATGCTTAGGTAAATAAAAGTTAATGAAAGTCATAAAGATAAGATATGATAAGATCTTATCTAGACAACTAAGACTTATTGAATGACACCTAGAACCTAAGTAAACTTAAGTCATGTGAATAGGTCCCCTACTAGGAACTAGCTAGGTACAACACCTTAATAGGTACAAAACTTTATTCACACCAATACCCCCCCTTATGTGCAGCTTAGGTAGAATATTATTATGCAAAGATGCAAGATTATTATGAGTCTCGGCTACTAGGCCATGTTAGGTACACATGTACAATGTAAATCTCTCACAAACAAATTAAAGGAGAAAACCCATTGGGACAAAACTCCTCTCCAAATACGAGAAAAGATACAAACAAGGATGATGTGTGGAGGACTCAATGCTATCCCCAAGGACTACATCCATCATGAAATCACAATCAACGATCCCCCCATAATAGAGAAAGAAAGAGACTAGATAGCTTTCCATAGTGTATAATATTCCACAAAAATTGTAATGAACCTAATGTAAGGTTGGCCGGCCAACCTTACTAGACTAGAGGTGCTAGATAAAACTTGCTTTATTTGTTGTCTTTTTTAAACAAGGAATACATTTTAATTAAGTAATAGATTAAATTTGTAATAAATGTTAATTATTACGCCGAAGGCGTTCCTTTTCTGAAGTTGCAAAACTTCATTTCAAAATCAACGCTCAGAAATGTCTAATAACACTTGCAAGACGATTGAAACAATCTATACTGTTGATTTAATTCCGGAGAAAATCTGTACTTATCTTAAAAAACTGACATGCCTTTTAAATTTTATGATAGAAATTTAACCCGTTATTTTCAGGTTCGTTAGCGTCATTATTTCCGTCTTGTGGGCATAATTAATAGTCATAGAATTTGTCGCTTAAGTATTCACTTTACGGAACAAGAGGATAAGTTTATTTTTTAAAAGTTTTAGTTTTTAATATTTTATGTTTTTGATATTTTATGTTATGTTAGTAGTATTTGCGTTTATTTATTTTTGTTATTTAGAAATTAATTAAATTAAAATTTATAAAATTTATTAAGATATTAAGATAAATGGTAAAAATAATTGAAAGTCAATAATAACTTTTTTAACAATTATAAGTAAAAATTAAATTTAAGATAAAATTTATTATTATTATTATAGAGATTAATTTGAATTAACTTATATATTTTTAAATCAAATTAATAATAAGTTTGTGATAATTAGAATATATTTAATTGATTGCATTAAGATTTAATTTTTTTTATAAATTTAAATATTTAAATTTGAAAATAATTAAAATTATATAGTTTTTCTTTTATCTTTTTAACTAACTAAGTTTATTGATTTCTTTGGTAATTATATTGAACTTGAAATTTAGATCATGTTTTTTTTCTTATTTATTTTATTCTATTTTAATTTTTAATTTAAATTTAAATTTAAAATTTATTTTAAATAATTTATATCGTTTTATGAAATTACACATAAGAATTAAAAAATATGAGAATTAATTTAGTTTATGATTATTTGTTTCATTCAAATCTCATCTAAATCTATATGATAAAATAAGCTTAAGATGCAAATCTAAATTAAAACTTAGAGGGATGTTTTTAATTATGTTTATTATTTATTTATTAGATATTTAAGTAAATTTATTAAAGAATAAACAACTTGTAGTGGCTAGGTTACATTATGGGTAGTATCATGGTTAGAGTTAGGGTTTTGATTAGGATTATGTTTTAGGGATGAGGATTAGGATTATAGTTAGAATATTGGTTAGGGTTAAGGTTTACATCATCGTTAGTGTTATCATTAGGGTTAGGATCAAGGTTGGGGATTACAATTATGGTTAGGTTTAAGGTTTATATCATGGTTCTAATAATCGTTAGGGTTAGAGCTAGGATAAGAGTTTAGGTTTATGTCATGCTTAGGATTACGATTGGGTTTAGAGTTTGGTTATGATCTTGTTTATGAATAGGGTTTAACTTTTAAGCTACGGTTAGGGTTAGCACTAAGGTTGGGTTTAGAGTTGTGAGTAGGGTTTAGGGTTACAATTACCGTTAGGGTAAGGGGTTATCTCATGCTTAGTACTATGGTTAGGGTTAAGATTTTGATTAGGGTCGTAGGTAAGGTTAGGGTTGAAGTTGGATTTAGGAATATGGTTAGTTTTATGGTTAAAGTTAGGGTTTAATTACATTTATGGTCTGGATGTTGTTTAGGTTTATGTCATGATTACAGTTAGGGTTGTGTTTATAGGTTGGGTTATGATCTTGTTTACAATTATGATTATGATTAGAATTATGGTTTAATGTTTCTGATAAGGTTCATGGTTAATGTTTAGGTAATGGAGCACGATTATCTTCCTAATTGAGAGGTTTTCTAATTTATTTGTCTACCTATCATCTCTCTATTTAGACCTATCTTGCACAAACATAATTCACTAATTAGTATGTCAATTGACCTTATTAGTTGCACTAATATATGCAAAAGAAAATATCAACATATCCCTTAATTGACCTTTAATATCTCTTCGGCGTACACATTGCACCTTAAGTTGCGATTGCTAGTTAATAACTTTTATGTCTCTTTGGCTAAACTGAATCAACCGCTCCTAAGGCGATTTTCTCCTTTGTAGCTAACTTGCTTGTGAAAGGTATTAATACGAGGCTTAAAGAGGATCATGGCATCAGATAATTTATCAGTCCTTGCTTTAAACAAATGTAGAGAGTTTATCAAACACAAACCTGAAAAACTCTTCCCTAGTAGGACGAAATCCCTACCTCAACTCAGTTTTATATCACCATTTTTAATTGCCAAGCCCCTCCATTGAATCACGTTGCTTTACAGGTCTGAAAGGACATAGATTCATCTATTGGGAATGAGTCGATGCCGTAAGGAGTCAAGGTAGCAAGAGAGTGGCTAGGTGTATGTAATGTCTCCTTTCAAAAGTAAAATTTAATAATAAATAAAAAATATATAAAAAAATAAAAAAATAAACAAATAATAATAATAAAAATATAATTACAAGTTAATGAAGTTTAATTGAAGGTTAAGATATATGCAATGAAGAGTTGTGACTCTCTCAAAATAAGATATAAAAGGGAGGAGAGTTCATTTGAAAGGAGACGAGGAGGAAGGAAGAAAGAGGGGAGCATAGGAATGAAAGAAGGATTTATGTAAGAAGAAAGGAATGGGAAGAAAATAAGGAAGTGACTCTTTCAAAGGACAGGAATGATGAATGGTTGCAACTCTTTCAAAGGGTGGTAATTATTAAAGGTTGTGACTCTCAAAGGGTGTGAATTATTAAAGGTTGTGGGAATTATTAAAGGTTGTGACCATTGCAAAAGGGAATGGTATTTATGTAAGGAAAGTTGGAGACGAGTAAGGGAAGTTGAAAAAGGAGGAGCAGCAATAAAAGAATATTAGTCAGATTTTAACAGCAAACTATAAAGATGAATAAGAGTAGGCGTTAATGAAATAAAATATAACTTTATTTGATGATGGAGATCATTCTAAGAGATTAAGCTGATAAGATAAATCAGACTTCAGATGTATATACAGCTGTTGACATTGCATCCATGAATTAGTATGGACAGCTGTTGACATTACATCCATGAATTATTATGGAACCTTTATGCATTCGACCTCCATATGTGCAATAATTGATAATAATGGACTTGATCCGCCCACATGTCCATTATGGATAATGATGCATTTGATTTGCCTATATACAATCCTGTTATATGCTTTAGTAGTTATTGAGTGCAAGAGGGTTAATACTTAAACTATGTGTTTACATATATGAATGTTTATTCCGTAATCAATCATATATGAATTGGAGGAAATAAGATAGGGAGATGTGTTTTACTGACTCCCCTGAACAAATTTACCACCTCAAGTGGGGGAATTTGGTCATAGTCGACATTCTTGCCTCTCGTGGGCAGAGAGGTGATTTGATTGATCTAAGGGGGGAATTGGTCATAGTTGACATTCCTGCTACTTGTGGGATACCCCAAGGGGGGAATTGGTCCATGGTTGGATGTTCCTACCACTTGTGGGATGTGGACAAGTTTGCCATAAAATGAATATGATGTGCTCTCCGACTTAGCTAGGCTGGGAAGTTTACTGGCACCCTCTCAAGGTTCCTAGTAGACTAAGTTATGATTGGTTACGAGATGGTAAACTTCAATTTCGGGACATTACAAAGGAACTCCGTTAATGAGATTAGTTATATCATATGATTGAGTTAATGTTCCTAACTCTAGTGGGAAAGATATCTTAAGCAAAAGTGTCCAAGAATGAACTATAAAGGAAGAAGATATGTTTCACATGTTGAGAGCGTTATCAACCAGGAAATAGGTGTTTGGGGGAAGGACAAATACATTACATAGAGGTAGTTTTTGACAAGGAGACATAAAATAATGAACTTGAACTTGAAAAGGAGGTAGAAGTGGAGCATGAGCATCAAGGACACATAAAATGATGATGCTTTCCATGTTAGAGGAGTCTCGAGTGGGCAAAAGGTAACGATTCCTATTGATTGCTGTCCTTCCCCCAAACACCTATTTCATGGTTGATAATCAAGAATCGCCACCCCTTGCCTAGGATTGATGAGTTGATTGATGAGCTTCATAGAGCCAAGTATTTTTACAAGATTGATTTGCATTTAGGGTATCACCAAATCAAGGTAAGAGATGAAAATGTGCAAAAAACAAATTTTAGGTGTCATTATGGGTTCTTGGTCACACTATTTGGCCCAACCATTGCACCCACAACTTTCCAATCATGCACGAATCAGTTATTCATTTAAGTTGAGAAAATTTGTATTGGTTTTCTTTTATGTCATTTTGATTTATAGCAAAACATGAGAGGATAATGCAAAGCATTTAGATGAGGTACCTGACATACTTGAGCATCATTCCTTCTATGCCAAAATCTCTAAATGTGAATTTGGGTTGACTGAAATTTTATATTTGGGATTCAAGATTAGTGCACAAGGTGTTAGTGGATGAGGAGAAGACCAAGGCAATCCAAGATTGGTCTAGGCCAAGGATTTGGCATATCTAAGAGGATTTGTGGGATTTTGCAACTTGCAGCTCCTTTGACAAATTTGACAAAGAAAGGAGTGTTCTCATGGAGTCCAACAACCTAGCAAGTTTTTGACAAAGTTAAGGAGGTAATGAGTTCATGACCTGTCTTGGCAATTCCAGATTTCTCACTTCCTTTCGTTCTAGAATGTGATGCTTTAGGAGAAGGATTTGGGGCTATCTTGATACAAAATAAACATCCCATAGCATATGAGAGTAGGAAACTCAAGGAGGCTGAATGAGATTTCTCTATTTATGACAAGGAAATGTTGGCTATTATTCATGCATTAGCCAAATTTTGACAAGGTTTGTGGGAAGTTTGTAGTCAAAACAGATCATAATATTATGAAATTCTTCCTCAACCAAAGGGATTTGAATGATAGGCAGCGAAAATGGGTAAACAAAATTCAAACCTATGATTTGGACATTGAATATGTTAAAGAGAATAAAAATGTGGTGGTTGATGCACTCTCTAGAATTTCTTATCTTTATTTTATAATTGGTAGCTTTGGTGTTTGGAATGCTTTTATAGTGATTGAATCTGTGAAGAACCCAATGACTAATGATATTTTGGAAGGAACACGATGATAGATTTAAGGAGGTTGAAGAGCTCATTCTTTACAAAGATTTGGCATATCTCATACCGGAATTTAAGATGAAGTTGAGGATTTCGAGGGCTTCTCATTGTTGATATTATGGCCTTTACGACAAATATCTTATACCTTGGATAATAATAATAAGTATATAGAATATATATTTATTATTATAATTTGATATATAATTTATAAATAATAGTATTAAATATAAGGGAACATTTAATATTTATTGTTTATTCATAAGATCGATTTTATATGCTTAATTGGTTTAATTTAAATAATAAATTAAAGGGAGCCCAACTCATCCTCTTGGGTAAATACAATTATTATTTAAATTATCCAAGTCGGCCTCTTGAGGAGGCACTCCATTTGCATCAGGCTACAAGGCTTTCCACAGATGGGAAGAAGTGGAAAAAGATTACGAAGAGCCGCGATGATTCTGGTAAATCGAGATTCTTCAAGAAATTGGAGGTCCTGGTCCCAATCCGTGGAGGATTCAAAAGGGAGGAGCTGCCAAACCCATGGAATGATGTTTGCCTCATCCTCATGAAGTAGATTACCCTGGAAGGCCGCTTCGGCACCTGCTACAACTACCACTTTCCCCTGTTAAACCATTTCAGGTACAATGATACTATCTCTCTCCCCTTTTACCTGCTTCACTCCCTTGAAGCTACGGTTTTGGATGAGGGAAAAATTAAAAGCCAGGGAAAACTATTGCATTCTCCATCAAGGGATTATTCTCCGCCTTTACAATTTCCACCTTGCATTGTGTCCCCCTAGAATTGTTTCTTTACAGGGTATTACCATGCCGACTGTGAAGGGCCCTAAGGAGGTGACGGGCGCCCATTCTAACCCCTCGTCTTCCTCCAAAACCCCAGAAAAAGCTAAGAAAACAAATGCGGGGTCCACGGGTGGTGCCCAAATCACAATCGAATCTGAGGAGGAGGAAGATAATGATAGCAGAAGGAGGTCCCACAGAATTGCTAACACCCGCTTCAAATAGAAAGCGGTTAGGAAGCGTTACATTGAAGATGAGGAGGAAGAGGAAGAGTCGGAGAAGGAGGAGGAAAAAAAGATTAACACCAGTGGGAACACTAAAAAGGGGAAAAAAAGCAAGATCAAGGAGAGAGAAAAAGGAAAAGACCCTCAAGATCTGGACGGGGAAGAGAAGAGCCACGACTCCCCAAATTTTGGCAAGCTTCACTCTGCCCTCCATGGACCTCTCCAAGAAGAAGCTGTTTGAAGATAAGACCAAGGACTTGCAACCCATGTCCCCGTTGCCAACGGACCCCCAGGTGATGGCTGAGGAACCCAAGGTGGATGGGAAAATCAAAGATGAGACCACGGAGGTTAAGGAAGCGGAGACCGAGAGCATGCGGAATACGGCGAGTGAAATATCCCAACTCCAAAAGGATATTAAAGCTCTTCAGACTTCCTCCCTGGATTCGATCTCAAAGATGGGTCTGCGGGAGGTCAAGGAGGAAATAAAAAAACTGGGTGAAAGCTTCAACAAGGTGGCTAGTTTTGCGGTCAAGGTTATGCATTCGGCGGCAACCACGCTCCAACTTCTGCAAATGGCGAAGGCGTTTACCCAGGGGGAAGAACACACAGACGAGAAGTTGTTCCAATTCCTCGCGGAGGATTGGCTCAAGCTGCTGCTGGATAGTGGGGGTAAAAACCCCAATTAGCCTTCTCTTTTTTCCATGCTTTGCTTTTTTGTTGGTTTCCGTTGGCTGGCCACTGAGGGCCTTGTTGTGGTTCTGCTGAACTTTTGCTGTTGGTTTCAAATTAATTCCTGCTTTACTGATAATCGTAATTACTTTGATACTTACTTTCACAGACTGGTTACCAGCTTCAAGGTGAAGCTGGGGTCTGTTAGGGGTAGCAGGTTGGTTACCAGCTCCATGTTGGAGTTGGGGCCTGTTAGTTTTAATTTTTGCTTTTTGATTTAAAAAAAAGGTATTGGCTGAGGGTGTGATGACCTCCGTGCTGTGCTGGTAATTTGCTGGTAGTCCGCACTTCTCGTGTTGGCTGTGTCTGTTCGGGTCAGCCCCCTTGTCTTGGCTGCTTTTTTATCAAAAACATATAAAAAACATAACATATTGTCTCCTATCCAAGAATCGATCATCCTTGAGATTCAAGAGCAGCAATTTTAGTCTAGCAAATTCAAGCATCCTAGAGGAGCGAATTACAAGGGTGAGATCTTTGGTCGAAGGGCTGGAAATTGTATGCGATTTGAATTAGCAATATATATGAGCAGCTTTATATATATTGGATCATCTAGTTATATATATTGGCAGAAATTTATAGATTGGATCTGCAATATTCATATTGGCGAAATAATATATATATATATAGTTGCGATCTTGTCTGATCAGCAAACTTGTGCAAACATAAATAGTGCGCTTGGAGTATGAATTCAACCAGATTCTTATATCAGCATTGAAGGTATGCAAATTATATAGTGCAAGTCTTCGACTTGCAATTTAAGGATTATATAGCATGGAAGAAAGAAATCAGAAGTGAATTATATTCAGCGATCTATGTCACAACCTGTTTGTAAGAGCTGAGAGAGTTTGATCCAACATTGATGCATTGTGGCATCTAGAGGAAGGTTGAAGATCAGCGATGAAAGGATTTGCTTCGTGGATCAGGGATCCTCAGTAAATCATTGAGCAACAAAGGCATCATTTCTGGGTATTATCCATCACTCTTTATTTTTGTTTATTCTGTGCTTAGTAAATTGAAAGATCTCTATAGTTTGAACATTCCTTGTTAAATCTGGAAAATATTAACATGGTATCAGAGCCTAGGTAGAGGAAAAGATCAATTTTCAGATCTCAGAATACAAACTAACTCTTTCAAAGCTAAGAATGGCAACCGGGGTTTGGCTCGGAAATAGTAATTTGACTTTTCTTCTTATTTTTTGCATGTGCAAATTCAATTGGTTGTTCCAATTAACCGATTGACCTCCTAGTGCATATTATCTTCACTTAAGGCATATTTTCAAATTGTCCTTCCATTATTGGTTAGATTCAAGCTACCAAGAAACATACCTTGAGAGGGAGTTTTTATCTTGTTAGAGGGAGAAGATAGGATTATCCATAAGGAGTAGGTCACCTTGAGTAACATATACCTTGGTATGACTTAATTATGGGTATGTGGTTTAAGAGGGAGTTCAATCATGGGCTCACTTAATTTTGTGTTATGAACTCCTTCCTTATGTCATGCTG
>MU227600.1:311723-332338 GCA_018584345.1 Thuja plicata | reverse complement strand
TATTTAAATTATCCAAGTCGGCCTCTTGAGGAGGCACTCCATTTGCATATATAAGTAAATCGATTCTTGGAGAAGACATATAAAAAACATAACATATTGTCTCCTATCCAAGAATCGATCATCCTTGAGTATTCAAGAGCAGAAATTTTAGTCTAGCAAATTCAAGCATCCTAGAGGAGCGAATTACAAGGGTGAGATCTTTGGATCGAAGGGCTGGAAATTGTATGCGATTTGAATTAGCAATATATATGAGCAGCTTTATATATATTGGATCTGCTAGTTATATATATTGGCAGAAATTTATAGATTGGATCTGCAATATTCATTTTGGCGAAATAATATATATATAGTTGCGATCTGGTCTGATCAGCAAACTTGTGCAAACATAAATAGTGCGCTTGGAGTATGAATTCAACCAGATTCTTATATCAGCATTGAAGGTATGTGGATTATATAGTGCAAGTCTTCGACTTGCAATTTAAGAATTATATAGCATGGAAGAAAGCAATCAGAAGTGAATTATATACTCAGCGATCTATGTCACAGCCTGTTTGTAAGAGCTGAGAGAGTTTGATCCAGCATTGATGCATTGTGGCATCTAGAGGAAGGTTGAAGATCAGCGATGAAAGGATTTGCTTCGTGGATCGGGGATCCTCAGCAAATCATTGAGCAACAAAGGCATCATTTCCGGGTATTATCCATCACTCTTTATTTTTGTTTATCCTATGCTTAGTAAATTGAAAGATCTCTATAGTTTGAACATTTTTTGTTAAGTCTGGAAAATATTAACACTCATGACAACCTTCTTACTGGCTATCTGGGTTTCGAGACATACAAACAAGTGAGAGAGCGTTTTTCATGGAAAGGGCTTAAAAAGAATGTGTTGCAGCATGTGAGAGAATGTATGGATGTCAACAAAACAAAGTAGAGCATGTCTTCCCAGCTGGTTAATTGCAGCCTTTATTCCACATCAGAAATGGGAAAGTATATTCATGGATTTAATTACGGGGTTGCCAAAAGCTCACAGTAAGGATTGTATGTATGTGGTTGTTGATAGGCTCACTAAATATGTATACTTTCACGCCTTGTCTTCAGAATTTAAAGCTCCACAAGTGGTAGATTTGTTTTTTAGAGAAATTTTCAGCCTTCATGGTTTGCCAAAGAATGTTGCAAGTGATAGGGACACCAGGTTTGTTAGCTTGTTTTGGCAATAGCACTTTTGTTTGACAGGTACTAAGTTGACACCATGCACTAGTTATCATCCGGAAACTGATGGACAAATCAAGTAGTAAACATAATGGATAGAGGGCTACTTAAGGAACTATGTTACAGGGTAGCAAACAATAATACATCTCATCATATGTTAATTAACATGACTCCCTTTAAAGCCCTTTATGATTTTGAATATACTTTGTTTATGGATTTGATTCTTACGAATAATAGAGCGCTAAGTGCATAAGATGTGGTACAACAAAGTATGATATCTTGGAATTTCTCAAGGAAAATTTGCAGCAGGCTTAAAATCAGCAAAGGCTACATGTTGATAGGCGCTGAACTGAGAGGGCCTTTGAGGTTGGTGATATGGTATTTTTTAGGTTGTATCCCTATAGGCAATCTTCTATGAAAGGGAGCAGGGCTGAGAAGTTGAAGCCACATTTTTATGGGCCCTATAAGGTGGTAAGGAAGTTTACAAGCTGGAACTTCCAGCTAACAAAAGAATTCATAACACGTTCCATGTTTCATGCCTTAAGAAAGCCCTAGGACAACAGCTTGCTCCTTCACAAGAGTTAGCATCACTAGATTATGAAGGCAAATTGATTCTAGAACTTGAAACAATGTTCAATGCGAGGGAGAAGAGGTTGAGGAACAAAGTCATTCCTGAGTATTTGGTAAAATAGAAATAACTTACCCTCGAAGATGCGGCGTGGGAAGGGGTTGAGATTGTTGAAGATCCAAGCCTGAAATTGGTTGAGGACAAGAGATTATGGATGGGAGGACTGAAATGAAACCAATGTAAGGCTGGTCGACAAGCCTTCCTAGACTAGCAGTGCTAGATAGCACCCGCTTTATTTGCTAAGTCTTTTTTTCAAAGGAGGAATAAATTTTAATTAAGTATTAGATTGGATTTATAATAAATGGTCATTATTAATAAATTTTATCTCTTGGGCTGACCTGAACCAACTGCTCGTAAGGCGGTTTTCTCCTTTGTGGCCTACTTGCTTGTAAAAGGTATTCATAGGAGGTTGAAAGAGGATCATGGCATCGAATGGATGTAGAGAGTTCAACAAACACAATTTGAAGCACTCTTTCTTGGTAGGGCGAAATCCCTACATCAACTCAGTTTCATATCATCATTTTTAATTGCCAAGCTCCTCCATTGAATCGTGCTACTATAGGTTTGAAAGGCAGATCTTAGGAGAGCATTGGGTAAATTTCTCATTGGACATGAATTCTTATGTTGGTAGTGTTGATGTTGTAAGTAATAAAGGTAGCAAGAGAGTGACTAGGGGACAGCTATCAAATTGAGGGTGATGGATCTGGCAATTGCGCCAAACTTGAGTGACGCTATTGAAATGAGAATTGTCCTCCTTTTAAGGCGTCATTATTGAGTTTATTTGCCTGGAGATGTTCGTAGGTAGTGGTCACTGGAAGAATCGATTGTGAAGCAACATAATACGAGATCCAGATATTTTTGCACAATAATCTTCAATATCAAGCACCATTCATATTGTATCGTTCTACATTTCTATTGTATTCTGAAGTTTGAATGATTAAATCAGGTTATTTGTATTATTTCCTCAAGAACCTATTTGTAAACATCATTATATGAAGAGGGCTGATTTCTGTGCATCAATACCCTTGTATATTTTCTAATAGGGCAAAAAGCTCATGCATGATTTGGAAAATTAATTTGAGCTTCAAAGTTTAATTCCATTCAAAGATTATTGCTGTTAGCCTTTGCATCATTTGGAACTGCAAGTTTGTTTTCTTAGCTGGTATCTTTAAAAGATGGTGAGTTCTTGAAGACAAAACATAGTCTAATCCTACAAACAACATCTCCCTTTGGGAAGAAGAAAAACCGAGTGCAAATGCAGGAATGCTTCCCATGCTGATAGGAATTGGTTGGAAGAAGAATCCAAATGTAGGATGATGTCTTTGAGATCTGCTCATGTGTTGCCAAGTCCTTGAATGATGAAGATGGCACAAATGAATCAGGTACGATCACAACAGAAGGTGACAAACAAGAAACATGTGGAAACTGATTTTGAATAATCTCCAAAGACTAAGATGAAGTGACGAGTTTTGACATGAATGTCATGAAATAAGAGAGATAAACCCTCAAATTGGGCCTCCAAATCTGAAATGTGAGGCTCCACAAACAAAGAATCAATGTTTGATAGATAGGAATCCCAACCGGGAAGACAATCATATACGTGTTGGAATGACTCGGTGGAAGTTTTCAACGAATCACCAACAAAAGATGAATGTAGGATCTCAATTGGAAAATTTCCCTAATCTTCGTCCAAATTGTGCTTGGGCACCTGATTCCTTAAGTCTGATTGTACTGAAACTTGAACCAATCATTCCTATGTTATAATCATTATAATTACCCCAAACTGATTTCTCTCCCATGTTGTCTTTGGCTCAGGAATGGGTCCATAAAGATGAGGCAAAAGGTTATACCACATACAATGTGCTAGGATGCCTTTTTGCCAAGACTCATAATTGTCCTTAATCAAAGTGAATACAAAAAGATGAGTTGATTAACCCATGATTACAACAATGATATTTTCAAATGATAAAATTAGAGATAAATAGATAAAATGAGGCTGAAATGAAGTGATTAGATCAAAACATTACATTCCCAATTTGCCAAAATATTCAAGTAATCCTCTGTTAGGATTAAGGTGTTTTCAACCTTGTAAATCCTTGTATTAGTTTTTATCCTAATGTTATTTGTAATGTTACCATAAGGGATGAAACCAATTTTCGAACTGTGGCAAAAGAACTTATGTAAAGACGAAGTTGCTTTCACTATTTGGAGTTTAGAAAAAGGACAAAAGACCTAGGTGTCCCTTTTGGAATCTTCCATTTTGGGATGTTGGGACACATGTAAGATGCTGTAAGAGCATCTATGATGGTTATGACAGATGTCGTAAGATTCCATGACATCATCTATGATAGAATATTGCTATCTTGGTCCCCATGCGTCTGTAAGTGGCTATTTTGGGCTGCATGATGATGGTTTCTATAGTGGGTTGTATGGATTTTTACCATGGTATTTCAGAGCCTTGTCTTGATCCATGGTAATGTTTTATAATGGTATTTTGGGCCTCCATAAGTATTTATATTGAGGGCTTGAGATGGAGACATCATGTGAATGCATTTTTGTACATGTGCCATTGCATCGAAGGCTGAAGAGGAGAAGGAAGAAAGGATTGTATGCATTCTTTGTTTCATGAAGATAATTCAAGCATAGACCTCTCTTCTTGGTGGAATTTTTTCATGAAAGGGTTTCTCAATGAAAATCCTGTGTTGCGAGATGTTCTTGTGTTGTTGATTTACGTTTCCTTATTTCTGCTATCTTATAGTGAAGTAATGTTCATTTCTGTGATGTTTTATGTTCATCTAAGATGGGTTTATTAAGCATGTTAAAGTGGTAGTTTTTGGCATAACCCAGAAAGTGAATATCTCCATGGTTTTCCATATTAAAATAACTTAATTTTTAGATTTTAATACAATCAAAGATTTTCATTGGGTATAGTCTAAGTCTTGAATCTCATCAATACTTTTATCGGATTTGAGATAAGATAAATTTCAAACAATTTCCAGCAATTTCCCAACATCCTCATGATGCAGATATAGTAAAAAATGAATGACAGATTATTGGGACAAAATTTGGGAAATTGCATGGATGACTTGAGAGAGCTCATCAATACCTTTAAATTTTGCAATAATAGCGAAAATTAGAGATTGTGGCAAAACGTTATGAGCTTAGGAGCCAAAAATGAAGATCTGACTTCAATCAGCAATTATTGTAATTAAACAACAAAATTCTAGAAAATATCTTTCACCACTAAAAAGTAGATAGAACCAGCTTCCTGACAATATCTTATTTTCAAAAATTGATACTATTTGCCAAAGTTATTGCAAAAAAAAAAATACTCCCCCTTTAGGCATTAGGGGGTCCAATCATAGGCATGTGGGGCAGAAATTGCTCATATGACCGTACTTTGTGCAAATAGTTTTAAAAAAGTGATCGCCGAAGTGCCGTTGGTCAAGCGACGGGTTGGTGGATTGTGGGTGGTGGTTGGGCAGTGGCATAGTGGGCGTCGCCGGGGTGATTAGTGGCTTGAATTGGTAGTTGGTTGTGGATAGAACTGGGTGTTTTAAGAAACAATGCTTGCGCTTGGGGGTCGGCGACCAAACTCAAATGAGCAACCAAAAATATAATCCAAAGTTCTGTTTTTCAAAACAAAAAATGATGCAATAAATTTCAATTTTGTACTCACCAATCGACGAAAAGAAACAAACAATTTGATTATCATCCAAACCATATGAAGTATTGTCAACGTAGATGACATAAAATTTTGCAGAGTATGTCAGCCAAAGGTGTGTTCGCTAAAAATTGCAGGAATATTTTGCTGCAGGGGGAGGTTGTATTTTTTGTGACAGCTAGGTACTGATCCGTAGGGTCATATGGATTTTGATGGATAGTGAAAAAAACGTCTGATGCCCCCCTTGAAAAAAGGTGGTGAAATTCGATGATTTGTAGGTTTTTGGGCCTTTTGGATGTGGAGGCATGGTAAGGTTTGGACTAGAATGCCCAAAAAATTCAGCTACCTCTGAACTTGGCGACTTTAACCTTCCTTGAAACCTCTGCAGATCTGACTAAACATAACGAAATTTGACAAAACGAAAGGCATACCTGACTTTCTTTGATGCCTTGGATTCAACTGTGAGGTCCTTGAAACCCCAATCTGTACCCAATAAATTCTTCAAGCCTGCTGATGTCCCCCAAATTTGGGAGGGAATCTGCAGTATTGAAGCTCTGATACCATGTAGGAGTTAATGGTGACTCCTCAACACCTCGAGGATCAGCTGCTAGACCAAAACAACTTCTGCAAGAGAGAAAATGACAATAATAGCTTGCTTCATTATATAAGATTGATTGATTGAATATGAAATATACAATGAGATGCCTTGCTTATAAAGGCAACGCATGATGTAGAATGATCAATGACCAACTAACATGACACATTAGATTAGTTAGCTAAAAGTAAATGAGAGTCATAAAGATAAGGTATGATAAGACCTTATCTTGACAACTAATACTTCTAGAATGACCCCCAGGATCTAAGTTAACTTTAGTCATGTGAATAAGTCCGCTACTAGGAACTAGCTAGGTACAATACCTTAGTAGGTACAAAATCTTATTCACACCAACAGTGAGTATATCATAACAATAAATTAATAAAATAAAAGTTAGTTGCAAGCTGTTAAGAATGTGAAACATTTTATAAGATTTATAGTCTATAAATACATGGTACTTTTATGTAAATAAGCATTAAAAAATAGCCACATCAGTATGTTCTTTTCTTGTTCATCTCTATAATGCAGGCTCCTTGCACAATTATTGTGATGGTTATGTAGAATGCCGTTATGTTTTGTTCACCTGGGGTAATCTGATCTGTTGTATTGGATGCTTATAATTATTAAAAGTATCTATAATTAATTTCCTTGCAAGCTTACAGATCCTAGTGCTCTATTTGTTAATAATCTTCTGGTTCTTGGAGCAGAGCATGGAGGATTTAGACAAAATATTATTTTCTTACATATTTTGAGTTGTCATTGATAAGTTATTTAATAAGTCTGTATTTCTTCGAAATTTGAATAAATGCAATTTAAAACCCCTAGTACTTCTATTACATTATAATCATCCTTGATGCAAACGGTGGGATTGTAGCAATCTTTTGATGACTGCTGGTGCTAGGGATAGGCAATAACCAAAAGTAGCAGTAGTGCTTGTCTACAGCTCTTCAAATCCTCTTTGTACATATGAAATCATGCAATTCTATATGCATTAGTATGATTCTATAAGATGAGCAATCTTACACCACCAGTTATGTCAATATGTGTGTAAAATGGTGTTCCCTGTTAAAATAAAATTCAAGCTCAATAAAAGATTAACATGCATTTCCTTATGTTGTTTTTCTGTTGTAGCTCTCTATATGTTCCATCCTTCACATCTCCAAAATTAACATCAATTTTTTCTATTCTTGGATTTTATTGCTTGAATTTAATCCTTGGGTTTATGGTTTTATTCAACATTTAGAGCTCTATTCCCGTGCTTTTGTGAATCCACAATTAATTTATTCTTCATGGTTAGAAGGCTGTTCTAGATCAGGCAGAGTTTGTTCAGAGCCCAATTATTTGGATCAGCCTTTTGTACACTGAACTGTGTTATCTAATTTAATTTTTCAAAAAGAAAAAATGAAAAAAAAAGATGGTCGGAGATCTGCTGCTACTTGCATTTTTTTATTGTTTAAATAATTACAAAAATAAAAACATAAATATTGACCATTTAAGGCTAATTTTATTGCTGCTAATTAATAGTATGATCACAAACAGGACACGGCTTCTGATGGGAAGATAATCAGGCAAGTGAAGGTTTAATGCCACTCCAAATATTTTAACACATTATGAAATGTGATGATTGGTGAACTTGTGAACAGTATGAAATATGCCAGTTAAATATTTTGTCATTATTTTGTTTCATATGATATAATGCTGTGATTCTCCTTGGTGATCTGTAAATTTTAATATATTTTTATATGTTATGAACTTTTTCCATTTGTTTTCAAAATCTTGAACTTTCAGATTCTCCCTGTAATCCCTACAGAATTTTCTGACTCTGGGATGGTGGTATCACTTGTATAGAAAATGTTTGTAATTTGTGTTAAACTCATATTTACATGCTGAACATTGCATCAATGAAGCTCATATAGCTATAGTGCTTTGGATGTAATTAGTTATGTCATCCTGATTATAAGCAGTTGGAGTTTGTTACAGGTGTTGGAGGCTACTCTTATTTGTATGAGCCGCTCTGGTGGGTAGGCATGATTACCAGTAAGTTTTAAATACGGATATGCCCATATGCACAAATATAATTTTGAATGTTTTTGAGTATTATTATGCTTATTCCTCATGTTGAAAAGGCTATATATAAACTATTAAGATTGCTCAAATGAATATGCACAATTGAGATCAATGACAGTGTGAGAAATAGCATGTTAGTTCTAAAATAGTTTTTCCACCCTAAAAATCTCAAGGTCCATCTATTTTCATATTACACGTGCAAGATACATTTAGAATTTGAGCTTGTAAATATTCATATACTGCATTTGGAGTTATAAATGTATTTTATGTCATTATATATCTACAGTATTTAAAATCTGAAGGAAAGTTGAAATCTTTAGCTTGCTTACCTCTGGGAATTGGCAACTTTGGATTACAGGCATGTAATGAATTCGCTGTCGGGTCGTCTCTTAAGTGTTGAAAGAAGAAAAAAAGTTAATGATATCTGATTGTAACTAATGCAATCTAGGGAAATATGATGCTTAATTTGACAATTTCTGAATTCTTTTCTAATTGACAATATTGAACTTCTAGTTTCCTTTATTCTTGAAAGTTTAATTAGCTTTGTTGAAGTTGGTTCTTTATGGACCTTTAAGGAGTCTGCCCTATACTTGGCTTTGCAAGTATCTATGCATAATTGGCTTTGCAAGTATTTATGTATAATCGTTCTTAGTTTTCTTTAGTGTGACACATAAAGAAGTATAATTTTGCCTAAGATGTGCCTTTTCATAATTTAACTTTCTGTGACATCATGCAGTGGCGTGTAATATGTTTTCTATTGTTAATGATCTTGGGCAGCAATTTATGCTTTCTAAAATGGATTGTCAACCATGATAGTTTTAGTTATGTTCGAATTTTTGACAGTGATTCATTTAAAAATGGAATTGCTAATGTTTGTTGTTCTCAACATGGTGTTTCATGATTCAAATTGATACTACAAAGGCTAAGATGAAGCATTCTTTTGACTATTTGGCTCTTGTATATTGAGTGATAAATTGAAACAAACAATGTTGACATGTCAAGCTAGTGAGCTATTTTCATCTGACAATGGTAACATAAATTAAGAACAAGCACATGGGTGGTTAGTTTTTTGAGTTTGCTATGGATTTGAGAGGTTTAGCTTTGAAAAGATTATTCTTATGGTAGTGGGTACTACTTTTATTCAACCTATCAATTTTGGCTGGGTTCCTTATGAAATTAGAGCTGGCAGTTTAGGTTTGAGATTCTGATGATTTGCGCTTGTTCTTTGCCCATGTTGGTAGCTTCCTAAGGAGGTACATTCATAAGTGGAATGGTGAGGAGATATAGGCCTTCAAGTAATCTTTGGATTGAAAATTTTGTCTTGTGGAGTGACCCCTGGCAATATTGTGGCCATTAGATTTGTTCTGTGTCCATGTTGGTAGATTTCTTAGGAGGTACATTCTTAAGTGGAATAGTGAGGGATACAGTCCTTCAAGTAATCTTTGAATTGAAAAGTTTGTTTTCTATTGTTACATTTTCTGTAAGTGACTTATTTTTATAGCTGTCCGATGGAGTGAGTCTTAGTAATATTGTAGCCACTAATCTTGTTTCTAGTTTGCCATTTTCTGCTAGGATCATGACATTTAATATGGGAGATTCTCCTACCCTTTATTGTATGTGTATAAATATTTGTATCTATTATACTGCAATTATAGAAGATATTTTGCACTGAAGTTTTACTTCTTTTTCTGCTTTTCTATCTATTTCCTCATTTGTGATGTGTTTTTATCAACCACATCATTTTTTCTTAGAGCTTGTAGTTTGACTTCTCATTTAGAGGCGTTTTCTGTCAGTCATTGTTATTTAAATACTATAATTATTGCAATTTTCCATTGACCCCTAGGAGCATTATGTATTGCTGTGAAATTTTAGTCGCAGTCATCTCCCTATAAGTTGTGTTGATTAGATCTGTTTTTCATAGTTGGTGGCATTGTGTGCTATCTCAACTTGCATTGAATTCTGCACGTATAGATGACGGCACATCTTTGACAGTCTGGTTCTAGTCTTCCTCACTGTTATTCATAAATTTGGAAGAATACTAGTTTTCTGATTCATTTGTTGTTCTCATGGTTTTCCAATGTGTTGCATTCAGCAAACAAATACATTTTTACAAATGTTGATTGTCTGATTGGTTTGGGCAAATTATTGGTTCAATGAAGCTGCTATAGCTCTGTGTCATTCCTCGAAACGTTTTATTTAATCATTTGGCATCCACATTTTCTCTAGGTGTTTGCATTGCCTTTTCGATGATGTCACAAAGGATTTTTAGCAGTCTAAAATGCTTAGCTGACAACCACCCTCCCCATGGTTGAACTTAGCCTGATTGGAAAATAGCTTTACAATCCACAGTATGTAGCCTACAACGGATTTCCTATTTCCTCTGCCACAGCTGGGTGCCTTTCCTAGGTGTTTGAAGCACAATAATAAACATGCCTTTTAAGATGTATTATGGTCATTGGACTTGGGACCACCACTATATTTATGCTTTGTATACTCTTACTAATTCACACTTTTGTTTTCAAAAAAATTGTAGCTTGTAAGCAATTATTTGGGAACTCTCTCTCTCTCTCTATGAGGCTTTTATCACTGTTCTATAAGGATCTTGTTATAATATAATTGTTCTTATATGAAGGTGTTGTCCAAGTACTATCTAAAAAGGCCAATTACTAAGGAACTCAAGCATTTTAAAGTTCACTTTCAAACTGTTGAAAGAGCTCTATTATGGTTAAAATCTCAGAATTATGCAAGGAATTTTGTTGTCTATTTGATCATTGGCTCTATCAATCCTAAGGAAAGCACATAAGCTGTAAGCTTTCTTAGGGTAGCCACTTCTGTAAATTTTTCAATCAAAGGCTGCTGAAACACTTTCTCAGAATTGTCAAGAAGCTGAAGAAGCAATAAAATCACCATCTCAGAACAAAACCGATCCTCTTTGAATATAAGCAGGAACCTACGGAACAATATTAAGTCAGCAATCTCAAGAACTATTTTCATTACCCACAATGACTATACATCAACAGTTAATGGCTCATTTATTGTGAACCTGGATTCAAATCATGCACGATAATAAGTATTGTGGTTTTGATGCCACCTTAAGTGTCAAAATCTTGGAATTGAATAGAAGGCCTTGAATCTTATTTTTATTCTCAGTAATTTCTAGCTGAACAGCAAATCGTAATTGCCGAATTCTACATGGAAAATTCAAAACATACATGATGGTAAGCCCACAAATGTCATTTAGCTGCAAATTATTAGCTGCTCGTTTAATCTGGGTTCAGTTCAAGCTTATAATTTATCTTGAATCTTGATAGGTTGATTTCATCCACTTGGTTATAATGAAGACTGTAGCAATCAATAGCTTCATCATTAATGAACAACTACAGAAATGTGTTGAATTCCAACAAATTAGGTATCATAAATGAGGTGTCCAAATCAGATGATATTCTTTGCCTCAAATTTATTCACATTTGCTAGAGGAAATTGATTTTCTTCTTGTCACATCTCTTGAGCAGGCCTTTGACAGTTGCTCTGATACCAACTGTCACGAGTTGCTCTGATACCAACTGTCACGGGTCCAAAGTGTGACCACTGCGACACTGGCAATCAGCTCGTGCAATGCGAATTAACATCAGCACAACCTCGACTCCAGACTACGCCTCCAGCTCGCCGAACTGTTTCAGTAAAGCAATGTTAAATGCAAAAGACTCAAAGACCTACAATCACTCAAGAACTCATATACAAGATTCAACACAGAACATATATAAGGGTCGACACGATTCCTTTGCCATTATGAAATGTCAATTACAAATACAAAGCCAACCCTTGCTCAGTCCCAGGTCGGACAATGTCGATATTGCCTGCATTGATTTACAATGAAAACCCAACAATGAATTACCCCACAAGATTACCGAGCTAGTCTAGAACCCACGACTAAGCTGGAATCCTTACTAAGTATTCCATACAATGCAAATGAACTTAACCCAAAAGCTTTGCTCACAAAATACTACACTATGCAATCAAGAATGCTCGCTCCTTACTCTTTTGGATCCTTTGAGCCTAAGGCATCCGCCTTATTTATTGACACCGCCTCGGATTGTAACTTGGCCTGCATTCTCGGATTTCCATTCACTCGGATCACCATCAAACGACTTCTAGACTGCACAATGGGAACAATCCGGCTCATCATGACATCACCCAATGAGAGCACAGGCTCGCCACCAACGTTGCCTGGTTGTAGCTCTTCAAGGAGACACTCCCCGCATTGTGCGGCGAGGCTTGCGCTTGAATCGCCACATGAAGATTTCCTAAATCGCCTTGGATCTCATATCGCCCTAGATCTTAGGACTGATCCGTGCCACTCGGATTCATATGCTTACATCCGTCAGATCCCAATTCGTGCTATCACTGTCAACATTGGGCCATTGCGCACCCATTTCGATTAATAGCCATAGTGTTTGTCAAGCTCAACAGAACAACTCAAGCCCCTGACAAGAGCCCGTGAATCACAGACACTACACTCTCCGCCACCCAACTTGTGGTGACGCCCTCGACGCCGATACACCCTCTGCCCTGGAGATGCATGAGAGGTGTTGCACCGCAACTCATTTCGGTTGCGTCGAGTTCCCTGCCTCAACAAACTCCATGATTTTCTCTTCGTCTCTCCACAAAGTCACCTCGTTCACAACTCGTCGCTTCAGGAGCTCATCCTTCCCATACCACCAAGAAATCGTGAAATACCTTCTTTTCGTGTTCTCTAGTGCGCATAGCCAACACTTGACCAACTTGTCGATCTGGATTATCTAGAATGTTTGCAAGACCCCTGATAGGAATGTTCCGCACCAAGTGCTCATCTAGGCAATGCGCCTGTACCTTAGAAACATGGAAGACTCGGTGTACGTCGAGATGCAAAGGCAAATTCAACTTATATGCAATAGGACTAATCTTCTGTACGACTTCAAAAGGACCATCCCATCTCCTCACAAGGGATGTGCTCAAGCCCTTAAGTACTTTAAACTGATTTGGGTCCATGCGTAGCAGTACCTTGGCACCAACATTGAAATCAACTTGCCTACGCTTCTCATCTGCAAATTTTTTCATGCGATTTGCTGCTTTGGTGAGATGGTATCTTGCCATATCAACTCGCTCATTCCAGCTCTTTACGAGCTCGACCGCATCAATGTTTGGACCTTGATAACCTCGCATAATTGTATGAGGCGTGAGTGACTGCTGACCTGTAGCCATCTCAAACGACAAATACTTAGTCAATCCGCTCCTCTACAAATTATAGCTAAACTGGACCGCATCGAGCAACTTAGGCCAGTTGCTATGATCTGATGCAACTTAATGTCTTAGGTAATCTCCCAACGCGGCGTTGATGTGCTCGGTCTGCCCATTCGTTTGAGGATGGTAGCTCGTATTCATCAACAATCTCGTACCCACCAATTTAAACAACTTAGACCAAAACTTTGACGTGAATCTTGGATCTCTATTTGAAACAATGTTGAGAGGAACACCCCAATTCTTCACCACAATCCTGAAGTAGTCCGCCGCCAACTCGTCAAGACATGGTTGCGTGCAAGCAACGAACATAACATATTTGCTAAACCGATCGACAACTACCATGATGCTTGTTAACCCATCAACATTCGACAACTTGCCCATGGCCGCACAGGAACTGGTATAGGCTGTAGCAACCCACCTAGATGCATGTTAACCGAATTTTATTGCTGACAAGTGAGGCATGTCCTCACATACAACTCGATGTTGTCGCGCAGATTTGGCCAATAGAATCCCTGTTCTAGTAGTGTTGTCGTGCGCTTCTGGCCTAGGTGCCCCGCCCAGGTTGAGTCATGACATTCATGCAACAACTCCTTCCATTTCAGGACATATAGTTTGTTCTCTACATAATATAGCATATCATCTTTTAGTGTAAATCTCCTTGTCCTCCCAGCTCGGACTTGGAGCACTGTCTAATGTGTTTGGGAATCATTTTCTAAGCCCTCTCGAATCCGATCCCGAATATGCTCGGCGATCACCACTTGACTGGAGCCACCCTCCAAGTTTTGCAATGCGTCGAGTCGAGCTTTCCTGCTCAATGCATCAGCAACAACATTATACTTACCCAGATTATAGATGAGCTTGAAGTCAAACTCGACGAGGAACTCTTGCCACCTTGCTTGTTTAGGCGTGAGCTTAGCCCGGGTCTTGAAGTATGTCAAATTGATATTGTCTGTTTTCACAACAAACGAGACTCCCAACAGATAGTGACGCCAAACTCTAAGATAGTGCACAATCACTATCATTTCCTTCTCATGAGCTGAGTAGTTCTTTTCCCTGTCATTCAGCTTCCTCGACTTATAAGCCACTGGATGCTTGTGCTGCATCAGGACACCCCCAATAGCACAGTCCAACGCATCTGTCTGAACCTCAAAAGGCTCACTATATTTCGACAAAGCAAGCACCGGCTCCGTGGTGAGTTTACTCTTAAGCATCTCGAATGCTTCTCGCTGCCTTTGACCCCATTTCCAGCCTTTGTCCTTCTTGAGCAAGTCGGTGAGGGGACTCACAATCTTGGAATAACTAGACACAAACTTGCGATAGTAATTCGCCAGTCCAAGAAACTGACGTACCTCATGTACATTCTTTAATGGTTCCCATTCTTGAATCACTGTTAGCTTCTCAGGGTCAGGCTGAATCTTTCCATGCCCGACTACATGGCCAAGAAATTGCACTTCCTCCTGAGCGAACGCACATTTCTCCTTAACAAAGAGTCCATGCGACTTCAATAAGCTGAACACCTCGGCGAGTTTTTCCCTGTGCTTTGCCAGCGACTTACTGTACACAAGAATGTTGTCAAGATAGACAACAACACAATGATCTAGCAAGGGTCTAAAAATGCCGTTCATCAAAGTGCTAAATGAAGTCGGGGCATTTGTCAAGCCAAACGACATGACCAAAAACTCATACGAGCCGTACCGCGTGGTGATTGCAGTCTTCGCCTCATTGCTTGCTGCAATCCGGATCTAATAATATCCCTGTTAGATCAAGCTTGGTGAAGTACCGAGCCTCCACAAGCCAATCAAAGCTATCCGCGATAATAGGCAACGAGTACTTGTTCTTTATAGTAAGCTTGCTGAGTGCGCGGTAATCCACACAATCGAAGCGATCCATCCTTCTTGCGTCGGAACAACACCAGGGCCACATAGGAAGAGCGAGACAACAGCAAATAGCCTGCCTCCATGAGCTCACTCAATTGCCTCTTCAGTTCCGCCATCTTGGGGCCTGAGAGACGGTAAGGAGCTCGTGTGGGCGACCTAGCTTCAACCTCCAACTCGATTATGTGATCTACATGGCGCCTCGGTGACAACACCATAGGAAGCTTGTCGGGCATCATGTCTACAAAGGCGTTCATGACTTCCTGTACGGTAGAGGGATTCAAAGATTCAGATGATTCCCCTTCATCCCAGCCACCGAGCAGAGTAGCCAAGAACAACTCATTCTTGCTTTTTCTTCCGGCTCTTTTCAAGCTCAACACGCCTCAACACGCTCAAGACTCGACTGGAGTCACTGTAACACACTGTTGGGACCAAGCAAAGCCGCGTTGGATCCAACATCAACACGCAGCCAAGGTGAGGTGCTACCACTACTGCTGCTTGTTGCAAGAATTCTTTCCCCAAAATCAGATCAAATTTCTTCATGTCAATTGCCACCAAATTTATTGGTGCTTGCCACGATCCAATCAACATTATGGCATTCTTGATGTCGCCACTCACTTTCTGTGCAGGAGCACTTATTGTTTTAAAACTTGACTCAATGGGATCCATCTTGAGCCCCAGCCCCTTGGCTCAGCTCACCAACATGTAATTATGCGTTGCACTAGAATCGACCAGAGCAAGCACTTTCTTTCCACCAAAGAATGCCTCTAGATAGCACAAATCATGCCGACTTGCATCGCTTGGGTGAGCATTAGAGCTCGCCGCTTCTTGCATAGCATTTAGCAACAACAATACCCCCATCTCAGGAACTTTCTTCTCATCAGACAACAATGCATTTACACAACCTCGATCTAGGCACTCCCGAGCCTAAAGATCCGGACGACCGCAAATGAAGCAATTCCTCTCTCTTTCGGACTTCTTGTCTTTCGCAGGAGCAGGATTCTTGGCTTTCTTGAAAGCATTGCCTACATTCTGCTTTGGCTAATTCCTCGGATCGGTCTGCTTCTGGTAAGGGGGATTGTTGTGTCGCTCGTTCCTTGGGCGAAAGGCTTTCCGACGGTCTCCATAGTTAGATCTCACCCTGCCAAAACCTTTGGCCGCATCTCCTTTGTAATCAAGCAGTCCGTCTTCTATAGTCTCAGCCTCAGCGAGTGTTTGGATCTTTTGACGCCGCAACTCCTTTGCAACCCATGGCTGGAGGTTCCACATGAACAAATACAACTTCTCGAAGTCGTTCAATTTGACACATTCTAGATCCAACAGTTGAAACGCATGGACGTAGTCACAAACTTTACTAGTATGCTTCAGCTCATCGAAACGAACCGGGATCGCCCAATCTGAGTTGCCTGGACGAAATTGATCTTGAAGAGCTGCCTTTAGCTCAAGCCGAGACTTGATTGATCGTACAGTCTTCCCAGCTCTGTCATCAACCAGATGAGTTTGCCACCATAATTTCGCAATTCCCGTGAAGCACGCAGCCGATTTCTTGACCTGAGTCTCGTCGGATAACCTGAGAGTGTTAGATAAGAATTCCTCAACGTCCCAGAGGAAGTTTTCAAGGGTCTTATCATCACGATCTCCGTCGTATGAGCCGATTAGCATCAAGGCCTTGGTGCCCTGCGATCCGCCTTGAACAAGTAAAGAATGATGCAAGGATTGCCCACCCCACAAGAATTTAGACTCTTCGCGGAAGACTTCAAGAGATTCACGGATCTTTGCAAGTTTGTCTTGCATATCAACATAGCCCGCTTCAAGATTTATGATCTGATTATCTAGCTCAGGAGCTTCCAGTTCGGACAAGCGTTGCTCGAGATCTTGTAACCAATCTCTTGTGCGAGGCTGGTGCATTGCAGGACGGCGACCAATTCACACTTTCCGTGCGGTGGTGTTTTTGGGTGTTTTTCTATGATGGTTATGGCAAATTATGACAGATCATCAAAGTAGAATGAAAGTTGTAGAAGTAAATTTTTGCATGGAAAACTAGAGTGGGGATTTAAAATGTTGTCTAATTAATATTTTACCAGCAAAAGGGGTGTTTGAATTGGTCCTCTATTTATTTGGAAGCAATTACTCATTTTAGACGTTTGATTTTATCATACAATTTTTTTGCTGAAATTGTCTAGACACTTGTGTTCATACAAGAAGCTTCTGTGGACGAAAACCCATTGGAGATTGGAATCACAGGACGAAACTCCTTTGGTTCAAAAAGCAATTTCACTTAGAAATTACATTGTCGCTTAAGGGCTTGTAGTTTTAGTATTTTGCTGTGTTGTAAGTGTTGCATGTTGTAAGGGAAGTTCTAGAGAGAAGTTAGTTTTATTTTTTTCTTGTGTTGTAAATGTTGCATGTTGCAGGGGAAGTTTTGGAGAGAAGTTGCTGTGCCTTTGGTTTTGTGTGCTGTAGTTTAATTTGTTGTCATGGAGTAGCTAATTCTGTTCATAGCTTGTTTCCAAATCAGTTTCAGAATACACATTCTTCTTTCAATTGGGCAAAGATTGTGTGTAGTTCAGCAGTTATTATGGGTATTTTGGCAAGTGGTGCATCTAGATTTCGTTGCTGTTGTAGATTAGTATTTTGTTCGTTTTTCCAAGCAGTTCAAAGTCTAGAGTTGTGGAGCTATAGTTGTAGTTTGGGCAAAATAGTGTTGTTTGTAGGGATTTGTGGTGCTCAATAAATAGTTCATGCTCTGTATTTGGTTGTTATTTGTTGTTAATATTGCTGTGTAACAGCATATTTATTGTGCTTACATCAGATTTTCTTAATGGGAGAAGCTACAATAATTTCCGCGCGAAACTATGTTGAAAATAGGTGTAAAATAATGAAGTAATTGTTAGATTTGGTGATTTTTTTCAAATTTGTGAGTAATTTCACAAGGGTTTGGGCATCACATTTACTTCAGAATTTATTGTGGTTTAATTAATTTTGGGTAAATTTGCAAAATATTATATTGTAAGTTATTGCAAGAAGAAACTAAAAAATTCAGCAGTATACTCTTTTTCCTACCAGTCCATCCATTAGACATGGTAGTGTAGGCCTTCTTCATCCATATTGGCTGCTGTACCATAATAATAAACTGCAGATCAATGACCTTCATTAAAATTGGGCATTGAAGATTATCAATAGAAGTGCCTTTGAATACTTGTCTCACTTTCCCAATTGCATCACCATTCCTTGCCAATAAAGGGACCTAAAATGTAGTGTCCCTGCTAGAAGAAAACCCAGTTTGTTGGCTAAACCTTGATAGATGTTCCTCTGTCATGCTGGTCGGCTTGTACTTGTACCAGATCGAGGGGCTAGTGGCTGCATGTCCACTTGCGTTGGCATTCTAGTGGGATAAAAACCCCACTCTCCCTACTAGTAATGTTGTTGGGCACCATTCACCATTAGTTCGGGTTTTCGGCGTAGTGGTTGCCTTGCTTGGTATCAAAGTTGAGGTCTCAAGGTTAAGTCCTATGGAGCGTGGTGGCATTTAATTTCCCTATTGGACGTAAACCCAATATGTTGTCTATATCTCGTTGGACATTTCTTCATTGTGTTGGTGGGTGTGTACTCGAACTAGATGGCGAAGCTAGTAGCTATTATCCATGAGTGGGATGAAAACCCCTCTCTTAATGTCTGTGGGCACAATGCAATATCCTTATTACTTTTGATTACCTAGTTCCCAAAATGGGCAAGGTGAGAGCATATAGTGAAATGAAAACACTTCAACCCTTATTCAATAGATTGTGTAATTACAATGAGCGCGTATATATTTATCACCTATTCAACGAAGTGCACAATTACATAACATAGTCACTTACACTTGTTTAGTAGCTATTGCTATTGCAACAATAGTAGCTACTTCTACTTATTCGATGATGAGTGCAATCACAGTAGGCACGACCACTTCCACTTATTCAATGATGAATGTAGTCACAACAATCATAGCCACTACCACTTATTTAGTGGTGAGCGTAATAATAAAAAAATGCAAAGTTGAAACTATTGGTGGTACTACTGTCTAGGGTATTACAAGGTTAGATCAAATGCATCACAAACATAATATAGAAAGCTTGATTGTTGTATGTGCTGATTATGAATAGACTATTGCAACAACCCAAGAGTGAACAATTTTTTTTTTGGTGCGGAGCTTGATTAATCTACAAGTGGGAGATTGTTGGTATTTGGTGACTGATCATGTTGCTGGGGTTAAATCTGAAAGGGATACACAGGCAAACCTTGAAACTTTGGAAAATTGACCACACAAAAATGGTTGTAAAACACCCCACACTAGAATTTTCTTCGGGGTTTTTGTAACTTCCAACAAATGATGCACATTGGTTATGACAAAGGACAACACTTCGAAAAATTGACAAATGGAGACATTTAACAAAGATTTTTTAGATTAGTTGTATGTGATCGGTAAAATGAGGCCTAATTGCTGAAAGGATTTGGGACTTCAAGCAAAATTTGGCACTATTAGATTGAGTCCCAACACGACTCTTTGCAAGTGGGGCTCAAAGGACAATTAATCAAGCAAACTTATAGTACTCCAAGGGGAAGGTAGGTGAATAGTTTCCTTAGTGTTCAAATAAGGTTATGTGGGACTAAAACCCTCTCTAGGTAGGGAGTTATGATCCATAAGACGTCTAGAATGATAAATGAGAGTTTCATCCATGTTGGAGGGAGACACTTTTCCCACCCTTCTTGAGCTTGACTTTGGTATGGGTATAGAGACTTCCATTGTAATTGGAAACGTCTTGTCCATGCCTTAGTGTGGTTCCCAAAGGGAAAACCCTAACTCAACATGTTTTCGAAAGAAAAACTTCTAAACACTGGAAAATGAAAATAAGGTAAAAAAAGTGTAAAAGCATGTGCTCTAGTTGTATCTTCGACAATATTTGGTGTGCAACTTGTATAGTTTACAATTTTTATATTGCAACAAGGAGGAAGGAGTTGAGAAGTGTTTGTAGTGAGCTAGGGTTATAGACATTAAATCATGTTCTTTCGTTGAATGATTTTTTATTTTCTTCTCAAAGAGGCCACTGTTTAGTTGTTGAATCTCATCCTTGCTTTACCCTTTCACCCTTTGATTGTTTTCATGTTTGTTCTCTGCCTTATGAAGCAATGATAATCTTTTTAAGTTCTTAAACTCCATTAACTTCAAATCTAAGTATTATACTTGAGAAAAATAGAAATACCTTTGTTTCTACATATGTCCACTATCGTATAGCATATTTCACTTTGCAAAAACTCTTTTAG
>MU227600.1:296466-311673 GCA_018584345.1 Thuja plicata | reverse complement strand
ATATTTCACTTTGCAAAAACTCTTTTAGGTCTTGTATAATGTCATGCTTTAGCTTGGGGTCAAGAGCTAGAGTTTTGGTTGTGGCCTTTATTGGTGAAACTATTCTTGGTCGTTTAGTGTAATGTCCTTTAATTAAAATGTCATAAATAATAAATAATTATATTATATTAGTAACTTCATAAACTAATATAATATAATTAAAAGTTGATATATCTTTAAGTTACGTATTTGTATTTAGTGAGCGGTTCAGTTTTGGATTCAGTTTTGGTTTACGAGTTTTTACCTGAATGGTAGCAATTAAATAAGTTATCGACGAATGGTTTGGGGATGGAAGAGTTTGCAAAGACAATGAATCTTGGAGGAAGAAGACAAATAATCCTTTCGCTAGCGAAACACCTGGCCTAGTGGATAGGGAAAATTGATTGAAAGGTGGCAACAATATTACCTTTGGAATGAGCGGAGGGCATCAGGCTATTTCAACCGACAAACATAGAAGGAAGAAAATGGAAAGTATCGAACAGGCTTCATTCATTCACGTCAGAAGGTTGTCAACAAATCCGTTACTGCCAGAAGTCGTGTGCCATATTAGTTTTTGAATCTCATCCTTGCTTTACCCTTTGATTGTTTTCATGTTTGTTCTCTCCCTTATGAAGCAATGAGAAGCTTTTTAAGTTCTTAAACTCCATTAACTTCAAATCTAAGTATTATACTTGAGAAAAATAGAAATACCTTTGTTTCTACATATGTCCACTATCGTATAGCATATTTCACTTTGCAAAAACTCTTTTAGGTCTTGTATAATGTCATGCTTTAGCTTGGGGTCAAGAGCTAGAGTTTTGGTTGTGGCCTTTATTGGTGAAACTATTCTTGGTCGTTTAGTGTAATGTCCCTTAATTAAAATGTCATAAATAATAAATAATTATATTATATTAGTAACTTCATAAACTAATATAATATAATTAAAAGTTGATATATCTTTAAGTTACGTATTTGTATTTAGTGAGCGATTCAGTTTTGGTTTACGGGTTTTTACCTGAATGGTAGCAATTAAATAAGTTATCGACGAATGGTTATGGGATGGAAGAGTATGCAAAGACAGTGACTCTTGGAGGAAGAAGACAAATAATCCTTTCGCTAGTGAAACACCTGGCCTAGTAGATAGGGAAAATTGACTGAACGGTGGCAACAATATTACCTCTGGAATGAGCGGAGGACATCAGGCTATTTAAACCGACAAACATAGAAGGAAGAAAACAGAAAGTATCGAACGGGCTTCATTCATTCACATTAGAAGGTTGTCAGCAAATCCGTTACTGCCAGACGTTGTGTGCCATATTAGTGAAGGTTCCAACAGAGAATAGACCGAGTCATAAGCCGTGTGGAAGAAGTAAGCCATCGCACAGGTGGTCACTGGCGTTCATTAGAAGAACTTCGAAAGAGACCAGGAAAGTATTTTCCACGAGTACAGAACAACATGTCGTATGAGCGATTTGACTTGTCAGCGAGAGCAACGTGGTAGCAGTTAGATCGATGCAACACACACCCACCGAGCCGTGGCATAGTTGGACGTTAGAGGCTAAGCAACAATAGGATAACAGAAGGCATCCAGAATTGTGGCATACACAACAAATCAAAGGTGCATAAAAATATTCCTAAACTTGGATACGTATAACAATCCTAAACTTGGATACGTATTTACTTTGACGTATGTTATTATTTGAATGTGCTGGAGATATTTCTTGAATGTACTGAAAGTAATATGTATTGAATGTGGAAACTGAGTATTAAATATGATTCTTGGTTAGTGAGTGATTCAATATGGAAATCTGAAAGGATACAAACATGGATATTTCATTTAGTCCATCCATCTCCCTTTCCAAATGATCTTTTTCTTGCTGTATGTTTGTCATTTGGCTCCTTTGCTATGATACAAAGTACGAACAACAAAACATGAAAAATGGCTAGTCCAAAGTTTTGATACCGTAAGTTTAGTGACTATTTACAAGTAGACCTTTAGGATTTAGAAGGTCAAAGTTTTGGATTTAATTTCAAGTTTTTAGCATTTAGTATTTTATTTTTTAAGTTTTGGCATTTCAAATTTAAATTCAATATTTATATTTTTTTTAAATTTTATTTTCAACTTTTAAATGTTCAATTTTTGTTGTTAACAAATAAATAAAAAATAATAAATTTAATTACTATTTTGATTTTTTATGTAATGCTAAAATTGTAATCAAAATATTAAATTTAAAATTGTAATCTAGCAATTTAGCCATTTCAGTTTAGTTAATTTAATAATTATTTTGCTTTGAATATCAAGTGGGGGGCGAAAGAAGAATAAATATATTTCCATTGGAAGTTTTGAGATTGTGTTTCAATGGCCAAAGAGTTGATGGAATAGTTACTATCACATGTAAACTTTGTGGGAAGTCACTTCAAAACATGTAAAAAAGGGTGAAGGCTCATTTTTATCACACAAAAGGAAAAAGGTCTTCAACCTTGTTGAAATGAGAAAGATTAGTGGGAAGCCACTAAGGATCAAAAAAGGGTTGAGGAAAAGTTGCCTCATTTGAGCTTTGAGCTAACAGATAAGATATATTGGAGAGTTAGAGACAAATACGTCTTCATGAGATTTGGCATTAGTTGGCGCAATATGTATGGTTTTCTTGCAAGAGATTGCATATTGGTAGCTTAAAACCCATGGGAAATATATTTGTTTTGCATGGTCATGATGTGGTTGATACAACAATGACACACTTCATTTATGCAAACTTAATGTCATTTAATGTGAGTTGCTCACCTTGCTATGAGGAGATGGCCAAAGTTGTTAGCAATGGATTGATAACTTCTCAACCACTCGGGTCTTCCAAGCTTATCACGATTTTGATTGATAAAGAAAATTATGACTACAGTGACAAAATATTCAGATGGAGATGTAGAGCCTCTATATTGAGGTGACTCAACATATGTTGTTGGTTTACTTTGAATCACCAACCACTAAGGTCCATTGTTTGAAAGCTTGTAGTATCCCTTTCATATCGATAACCATAGGCATCAATTATAGATGATGATGATGCCACTTGCACAAGCCCTACCATTTCTCGTTTTGTCTTAAAAGAAAGTTCCTAAAGCTGATCGAGGGGCATGGGAGACACTTGGCTGTCTATGAGTTGTGGAAGTCAAATAACACCTTTACTCCATTGATAACAATAATCCATTGCCTTTAGCATGCAGATCACTTGCTAATTTTACTCTCTTAGTCTAGAAGCAAGATAGCTAGGTACAATAGTATAAGAGGGTGATCTACAAAGGTTTGTAGCATTGTGATGGATAGCTTGACAGACACAAGAAACTGTTTGCTTCTAAATATCATGGTAACGTGCACCAAAGATCCTTTTTTTCAAGGCAATGTATTGTTTAGAGAAAGAGAAAAATTCTAGTTTCCTTTAGAAAATAACTACATGATGACATTGAGGAAATAAGGGACATCACGTTCGGTCCAAATTATTACATATTTTGGCTTTTTTGGAGTAGTGGGATTTTTTGGTACCAAAAAATATGAAGCCTATATTTGGACACCATGTTGTGTGCATTTGTTATATAATGCACTCAAAGTCATGTTTTGGTGGAGCTTAGAACTCGAAAAGGGCGAGAAAATACAAATGTTCATATATAATATCATCATACACAAGCCATTTTTAAAACAAATGCCATGGTGAAAACAAACTTTGTGAGTACTCTCTGAGTTGCCAAGTGCTCTCTATTTTTTCTTCTTTGCAAGCTATTACAAGTTTAACTCGTGAGTTTTTTTAGGCACAAGAAAAATGTGGTTAAAATGCCTATATTTGTTTTGCTATAAAACTTCATTTTTTCTTTTGAGATGTCAATTTTTAATTTAATACATTTTGTAATTGAATTTTGCAAAAAAAAAAAAATGTTTTTAAAGAAATTTAATTCTTAGTACTTTCTAAGTTGCTGAGTTCTTGCGGAGTCAAAAACTTTAAGCTTGCCAAGTATTCTCTGAGTCCGAGTCTGTGAACTATGCCTGCTGATACACAATTTGCTACTTATTTCATATATCTTGTCTGTCTTCATTTGGTCAAAGGGGCTTTGTGTTCCACAGTAGTTAGTGATGCATTGGCAACTTGGTGATAAACTACATTAGATTGTGTAGTTAAGGTGAGATGACGGTCCTTGATGATTGTATTAGGGGTAATATTACATTTATTGCGAACTTTATTCTGCCAATTTGCAAGTAGTCTAATTTGCAGATTCAAACAAGACATATTTGGAATACACTTATGAAGAAATTGTCTTGGTGTAAAACGATTAGGAAAGAACAGCTGTTAGGGATACATTTTAAAATCGTTTGATAGAGGAAAAATTACATGGAAGATGGAATAAACTTAGCACACCTCTATATTTTGTTGCTTGTCTTAAGTTCAAGTGGTACGATAAAAAACACCAAGAAGAGGTCTACATATGAGGAGAGAGGGATTATGGAGTTTTGGGTTGTAGTAAAAAAGATTCATGGACAAGGTGAGGATGCTTCAATTATCAGGACTGAGTGGAATAGTTTTTCATGTGGGCAAGGTGATTATTCTATTGACAATATAGTCGATGCAGGAGTTGAGCTTGAACCATTGGATGACATGGATTTTATTTTTTTGGATGCATATTTATCAACATTTGAGTTTGTAGAAAGAATTCTCGAGTTAGAAGTCTTGACACTAAATTTTGAATATGTTTTCTTTTCCAATTTTATTTCAAAGTTTGAAGCATGAAATGTCTGATCTTTTTCTTTTTGCATTTTTTCAGTTTAAAGTTGCATTCAATCTCAAAAAAACATGAGCAGCAGTGAGAGTGATAGTAGTAGTGAGAATAAGTGGAAGAAGTTGGAGGAAATGTAAGTACAAGTGTTGAACTTGAGGGTACCAGTGGACAACAACCAAACCCATTTAAGAGCTTTGCGAAAACCTTGGAAAAATATGCAAAGGACCCTTTTAACAAGAAAAACCTCTTCTCCAACTTGTTATACTTGTGGATAAAAATGAAGAAATTTAAGGGGGAGTAGGGAGTCGTTTTGTCATATTTGCAAGAATGCCTTTAGGGGAAGCTACACAAGGGTATTGTCTCATTTTTTGGGTGGCACAAGCCATGGAGTTAAATGTGTGCAAAAGTAAAAGAAAATGAGAAGATAGAGTGTCATAGATTGCACATGGAAGCAGAAATGGGGGCTCAAGGTGTACCAACACCTTTTGCAAGTGCACAATCATAATGTCTATGGCATCCATAGTTGGTAGTGGTGAAGTTATCACTAGAGGAAAGAGGAAGATGAGTGATGGTGAGAAGGTAGGGTCAATTGAAGCTATGTTTAATGTGCAAGCACGAGAAACTACTAAGTCTTCCATTGCCTGATCCTTTTTTGCTCATGCCGTCCCATTTCTTGGTTCATTCCTCTTACTACTGTGATGGATGGGTGTGTTGATGTTAGACATCTCCTACTTGTTCTTATTATTTCAAAGTTGTGGATTGTTCAAGTAAGCGTAAGGATGAGGACTTCTAATTGACCATTTTGAGAGATGCCATAGAGGAGATTGGTCCCTCAAATGTTGTAGAGGTGATCACTGATTCAGCACATGTGTGCAAATGAGCTGGCTTGATGGTGGAGGATGCTTACAAGGATATCTTTTGGACCCCATGTTGCTCATGCATTGAACAATGCATTAAAAGTCATAGGAAAATAGATTGAGTGAAGCGAGTGGTGGCACAATCTAGAGACATTCAAAGGTTCATTTGCAATCACCACACCTCGCTCTCTTTAGGATATTTTCAAAGGAGTTCCTCAGACCTTTTGAGACAAGGTATACCACTTTATTTTGTTAAAGAGGGCAGTTGAGGTGTATGAGCCTCTACAATTGATGATGGTGAATTTTGTGTGGAATAGATGATCTTTCAAGCTCTACTTAAGGAAAATCCATCAAACAAAAGATCCATGATGACGATTTCTGATTTTATTATTAAATTGTGTATATTTTTAAAAATTAAATACCAGATTGTTGAGTTTCATATTAAATTTCTAATTTTAATATTTTAATTTTATTGTTTGATGTTCCAACTTTCGATGTTTCTCAGATGTCAATTAATTCTTTTGAAATTTTTGTTTGCATTTTGTAGAAATGTTTGCTCTTTCATCTCACCTATTGTAGATGTCATTAGATTTTCTGATACAGACTCTCTTAGTCTTCGAGAGACAAACGAGACATTTGTCAATATGCTTGGGAAGATAAAGAAAACAATTTCGGCTAAATATCCTACTTTGGGATCATACGAGCAACAAATTATGACCATTGTGATGTAGAGGTGGAACACAATGAAGACCACGCTGCATATGGAAGCCTTTTCTCTAAATCCCAAATGGTATGCACCAAGGGATGGAAGGGTGCCTCCATGTGATGACTAAGAGGTTTTAGATGGGTTCACGTGGGCCATTGATAAGATGTATCCAGAGGAAGAGGCTTCAATACTTTATGCACAATTCCTTGACTTTGCAAATCTTTGTGGTCTGACATTAAGTAAACCATAGGTGAGGACCGATAGAACTATATTAACCAAACTTGATTCTATTGGATGGTGGGCATGACACACGAAGGATACATCACTATTGAAGATTATTGCCACTCGCTTTCTTGCATAGGTTGCTAATTCGTCTATTGCGGAGAGGAATTGGTCCACATATGGCTTCATCCACTCCATCAAGAGCAATAGATTTATCTCTAGATGAGTGGAGAGGCTAGGGCCTTGCATAGTACTCTTCAACTTCAGGATCATCAGACTCCAGAGTATTGACAAGCTCCAGCTTTATGGTAGGATGTTGATCTACAAGACAGTGACCAGGTTGATGAGGAGACACCAGAGGGATTGGATGGGATTTCGTTGAATGAGGTGGACCATCACAGTGGCAATGACATAGAGTAGAACTTTGATTTTGATGCAGTGTTGGGAGAGGCAGATTAGGAGTAGGAGTGTACTTTGTTTTTTTGTATTTTGATTTTCATATCATAATTGAAAGTGAAACTATATGGCAGCAGTGTAGTCTTTGGGTTTTTTGTCACAAGTTTATATAATATGCATGTTTTATACATGTTTTCATATGAATTTCCCTTTATAGTTTAAATTTTCCCTATATTTTATTTGGTTGCCCCCTTTGTTTTCCCCTAGCTGTCCCCAAAATTGGCTTGAAAAATCAGGGACACAAAAACACACCCCCCTACCCAAGAAACTTGGGGTAACCTTGGTAATAGTCTCATGGCAATACTAGTTTTTCTCACAATTCGATATATGCAAGTGCTCACTGTTTATTACAGTCAAAACTGCTGGTTGTCATCAGACAGCAGATTTGAAAGTGACAGTTGTGAATCTACAACTGCTGAGGCATGGTAGTCAACACTGCGATGAAATGAACGTGAAACAGTGGTCACCAAACCAGCAGGGCAGTTTCCAAATTGATACAGCGAATTTGGAGAAAGCAGTGATTTCATTCTGTTGTGCGATAGAACAGCAGGGGAAGAGAACAGTCACAAATTTTAGTGCTTAGTCTTCACATAGGAAGCTTCCAGTGCATGAGACGATCTTTCCATAATCATAGTAGTGTGTTAGAAAGCTAGTAGATGAGTTCCTAGGAGGTTGGAAATGCATTTATACATAAAGCAGAGTAGGGAAGACTCAGTTCCAGTTTATGAATATAACTTAGGGAGAATAGAGCAGCTGTGAAGTTGTAATCACTCTTTGCCCTTGTTTGGTAATTAATATAGTTAAGTTGGACATGCTGTTGACATCTACCACCTGTTTTTTCCTGCATTAATGGAAGTTTTCTAGGATTAAAAAGCTGAGTATGACTATTTCATGTGACGTTGAGTTCATTTTTCCGATTGTATGCACACTCTGACTAGCTTTTAAGTGCTTTTAGAATTAGTTGATGGTGCTTGATAGGGCTTCTTTTGGAAGGGACATTCATGCCCCTAACATTTTAGGATAATATCTTCATTGTTGTTGTGCAGGCTACTTACCTTCCTTCACAAGAACATATATACCACAGTTTTTGAGTTCCTGCTATATTTGCATCCTGTGCCTCTTGCAATTTCTCTAATTCCATTCTCCTATGTCTTAATTTTTTCTTCATCTCTCGTTTTAATTTTTGAGAAATAGATTTGGAGATCCTGTATGATTCCTTCTCCATTTATAGTTCATCATCTGAGTTTCCTGTGCTAGGGTATTTATTGGTCAGGTATCAGTTTATGTCTTGGCCTTGGTAGGACAGATCTTACCGCCCTAGGTACTTTCACATGAGTCATTTCTTATTCTAGATTCATATTTTGGTAGCCAAATAATGATGACATGATTGTTGAAAATGACGTGCCATAGATATTCTCAGATATTGTTGTCAGTTTCAAATTTTCAAGCAAAATTAGATTGAAACAATGCTAGACTGTCTGGTAAAAAAGTAATACTATAATGAATAAATTTCAAAACTTAGGGGATGCCATTTTGACTGTGATAGGGAATTACCGTATTACATTTCCTTGAAGAATATATTGCATCTCCTAGTACCTTGATTAAGGTTTTCTTATAGTTGGTTCATCCTACTTGGTGATCATACTAGTAGCCTTCTGACGGATCAATCTTAATTGAGTGCCGATGTCATCGACTCACTTTGTACGGAAATGAAAAATTAGTTTTAGAGAGTAAAATAAGATTATTGCTTTTGGTATCTGCTAGTCAGTTCTATTGTGATTTCAGTTGCCATGCTATGCAAAGAAAAATCCTGCAGTTTGTGCCATTGAGGACTAATTAAGCCCCCTGTTCTTCATGAACATGGATAATTTCTACAGTGATTGTTGGAGAGGTTGCCAACTTTGCAGCGTATGCATTTGCTCCAGCTATTCTCGTAACTCCTTTGGGAGCATTAAGCATCATTGTCAGGTATGGAAATAAAAAACTTAATCTTGCTGAATTAGAGAAAAAATCTGTTTTAGAGAATGGTGGAAGAATAATCTAACCACAATTAGTAAATGGAAATCGAGATAACTGAATGTTCCATATATTTGTGTTGTACAGCGCAGTTCTTGCACATATTATCTTAAGGGAGAAACTGCATGTATTTGGCATTCTAGGTTGTGTTCTTTGTGTTGTTGGATCCACAACAATTGTTTTGCATGCTCCTCAAGAGAGGGATATAGAGTCTGTCAAGGAAGTATGGAATCTTGCTACTGAGCCAGGTAACTCACTTTTATAAACTGTCTTTGACATGCATCCATTTTTCGGTTAATGTACTGGAATTCAAATCGTTCTTAAATGGAAAGAACACATGGAAGTTGCTCTATTTGGTTGCCACTCCAATACTTATGTTAATATTTGAGAAATATGTGAACTTCGGATGCAATTTTTTTTTTCTGATGGGTTTCCAGTATTGTTAATTTTTCTGGACAGCTTTCCTGTTATATGCGTCTTTAGTTATAGCAGTGGTTCTTGTTCTTGTCTTCCACTTTGTGCCACTTTATGGTCATACACATATTTTGGTTTACATCAGCATTTGTTCGCTTATGGGATCCCTTTCGGTAGGTCCTCCTGACATTTCTTGTTAGTTCATTTAATGATAGTTATTCAATGTATGAATGTCTATACTTTTCTAGCTTATCTTGAGCTTGTTGTTAAACCTTACAGGTTTACTTTTGTTTATTCACATGATTTATTTTATTGACAGGTCATGAGCGTCAAAGCATTAGGAATTGCTTTGAAGCTTACGTTTTCAGGGATGAACCAACTAATATACCCACAAACTTGGTTATTTGCCTTGGTTGTCAGTACGTGCATTCTTACACAAATGAATTATTTAAACAAGGTGATTTTCTTTTTAATAATTGTTGCTTTTTTTTTGTTTTCATCCTTTGCACTCAAATGATGGAAACTAGGTTAAATTACATGAATCATTATTGTTGCTGATGCAAGTGGCATCTTCCTGGAAGGAAACTTGCTGCATGATCTGTTATGTCCCAATAATTAGTGGTTACTGAGTATTTGTTTTGTATGATGTGAAATATTTGAGCCAAACGAGAATAGTAGAGCTTTTGATGCTTTTAATGTTATAAGAGGTCTGAGGCTTAAATTGGTTTGGAAGGAGACTAAAGACAAATATAATAGACTCTGGAAAGATTAATCTGTTAAATGAATATGTAAGTTTTAAATGTCAGTAAGTATGTAACAATTACATAGTTTTGGCCCAATGCGGAACTAGCCAATAAATTGATCCTACTTGCAATTCATGATTGAAAAATTAGAAAGGTTAACATCTGAAATTATATCCATAGAAAATTAGGATGATTTGTTTCAGATCCATATTGTTTAAGTTTTGATGATCCAGGAAACGCTGCTAGACTGCCACAATGCACTGAAGACACAATAGGAATCTCTTACAGTGAATGCAAAATTCCATTAGATTTTTTATGACGGCAGCACATTGCTACAAAAGGAGATGTGAAACATAACTGCCATTTTTAACATAATGCACAATTCAACTGAGGATCCTAACAGACCACCCAAGACAGGGTTTGATTTTGACCAGAGAACGGACCTGACAAAGTCATCAAAAATATTGGAAAGGAATCTTACGTTTGATGCAGAGACAAGTATTCAACCTCAAACATCAGCATCAAGGAAGTTAGAACAGCTGTTTCAGGTGGTTGCGCAATATCAACAGAGGCAACAGAGGTCCCCATAGTGCACACTGCAAAGGACCATCCCCAATAGCAATTAGTAAGGCACAAGGATGAGAGGTTTCATTGCAGAAGAAAGCTCACTAGATGTACCAAATTGAACCAAATTGTTGAGGGTGTAACCACAAAAAGTACACCTAGACTTACAACATGAAGAGAAATAAGATGCACATTGGGATACAAGAAGCAGCCATTTCTTTTTTGAATTGATGATCTATTGCCACTGCAAAAGGAGTCAGATACTATGAGTGGCTAAGGAAGCTACTCCAGTCCCAGTAGGGACAGAAAATCAAGTATAACCAACAAAAAACAGAAGTGTTTGGTGAACTACATCTTATAACAAAATTTATCTAAATCTTTCATCCACCATTTGCCTGAAACTTTCGGTGGGAATGTCAAATGAAAATGATACCTGCTACAAAGGCAACTTAATCTAGCAATGAAGTTGGTCTTAGAAGTATCAATAAGGGTGAGGATGGCCATGCAACAGTTGTAATATATTGAGATTAGGAAAGCTGCAATTGAAACAAATGCAATTTTTAGGGAATCCATATTGGATGAAAGATAATTTCCACCCCACAAAAACACATAAAACTGGAGGAACGTTTGAGGCCTGGTCTCTAGAGCAGCAGCAAATACATTATACAGTGCGTCTATGCATTCTGACCTCATATGTCGTAATCCTTTTACAGTTCCATTGCATCTGACGAAAAGTATCATTGCCTCTTTCATTGCCCCTTTCTTCACATCTCCACTCACCCAGAAGCCTATAGCATTCAGAATCTGTGATGCCACCAAAGCAAGGATAATAGCTGTAAACATCCCTGCAAATATACTGTTATATTAATCCATTCCTTCACATCCATATGTGGGGTTTTCTTTCTTAAAATCCATATTATGGTATTTAATGGCAGTGAGAATGATGGTAACCAAATCAATGGAATAGATGGGAGCAGATATTACTGTGTTTATAGCAACCCAATTATGCATTAGAGCTGCAGCAAGCCCAACCTTGCCTGAAGCCATGGATGAACAGATATAATAAAGAAGAGTCAACATAGCCATCAGATGATTGAGGTGTTCTCAACTACTTACTTGAATCAGTCAACATGCTAGAATCTTCCTGTACAGAAGCTGAACTATCATCCACACTGGAGAGACACCTGCACACAGCATATCTCATCCCAACAGGGGTTACACCTGCATATCATATCTTGAAGGAATCCAACCTTTAAGACACCTAATGGAGGAGAAGTCCTCCCATTACTGCCTTCCTTATCATAATTCTGGAAAATGATCTCTAAGACTCTGACAACTGCATCTCATTCAAACTGGTGCTGTTTAGAATGAAGATTTGAAATCAGCATATTCTTTGTGGAATCTTTCATCTACAATCCTGATGCCATGTGGCCACCTGTATCAAATGTCACTGATACTTGCTCAAAAATGTTTGTTGTGAGGTACTGAAAGACTTCATAAGGCTCCTCCTCTTGTCCTGGGAAAACTCTTTCCTTCTCCTTTTCCATAAAAACCAAGACTTCAGTAGATAAAGACAACCAAAAGACATTAGACTTGACATTTAGACTATTGACTTAACCTCACAAAATTTCCTTCCAGGACACAGTATTACCCATGAACAGGGACCAAACAGCTTTGGCATAAATGTAGTCAAAGAAATTATGTTCGCAGCTTTCAACACAGTTACATAAAGAACAATAACTATACTTATAAGTTATAACCAACAACTAGTTTCTTTAAAAGCAAAAGCCATCTAAAACAATTCATACACAGTGCTAATGTGCTCATACACCTTTTGGGAATCAGCCAACAGTTTGTAGATAATTTTAGAAGTCATCTTCAAAAAACTGGAACCACCTTTCCATTAAAATTAATCAAGCACTCTTTATCATATTCCATATTAATTGGTGATTGAACGAACTTAAGAACTTTCCTCAGGACTAAATATATCTTTCAGTTTTCAATTTCAACCAACTTTTCAAATAGTTGTCAAATATATCTTGAAATTCTCCAATACCTTTTCTATTCGAGCTCATAGCTGAAAAGCCCTGAAGTAGAGCCAGGGTTTTTTTATTGTGGACGATTTTCCACCATATAGATCTGAAGCAGTATATTTCATTGTTACTCTTACAACTTTCTTGATTATCGCCAGGCTCCTTACTGACTCACATTCCTTCCAGAAACTGATAAATCTTGCAGAGCCTGAGGGTTTAGTTGGAAAATTCCGAAAGATAATATCATGTGTGTGCAAATTTTTCCATTATTTACCTTTTTTTTGGCACAGTTTCATGTATATTTCTTCTGACTACTATATTCAAAGGCTTCTCCTCAACAAATGATTTAATGATCCATTTTGTTGCCAAAGCTACACCTTAGATCCTCAAGTCCTTCACCCCAATACCACCCTTGCATTTACTTAGGCAGCACCAATCCCATTTTATGATATGCCTTTTCTTTTTACCTTTGCCGTCTGACCAAAGGAATTCCTTAACTGACCAAAGGAATTCCTTAACTATCTTTTGTATATTATCTATTTGATAGCAAGAAAATAGCCATGCAGAAGCATACTATATTGAGTGTGTAGACAGAATTTTTGACAAAATTGAATCCTCCTAGCAAGGGACAAATAATGATTATTCCCATTCCTTAATTTCTTTTCAATTTTTGCATACATCTATCCCCACATAGCTTTGAGAGAGGGATTGATAGAAAATGGTATTCCCAGAAATGTCGCCTGTTTTTGTGCTCCCCCCAAGGCCAAGGAGTATCTTTGAACTAGTCAGGAGGCTCATCTTTCCATCCCTGAATCATTGATTTAGAACTTGAAATTTTGCCTCTTGAAGCCAGGAAAGAAGCCTTCAACCCTACATCCATATTCTATTTAGATTTTCCTCATCAAGTACAGTAAACAGAGCTGTATAATTAGCAAACTGAATATTCAACAAGGTGTCAGCATTGGGCAATACCATACTTTTCATTTTTCCGTCAATTAGGTCACTCCTAAGAAGGTAATAAAGTGCTGCTGAAGCAATAACAAACAGGGCAGCGGCAGGAGGACACCCTTGCCAGATGGATCTCTCTATCACAAAGGGTCAGACAGAGGCATTGACATCAATTTGTGCAGTTTTGACCATTTTTCAGAATAGCTCAGGAAAACTAAAAGCCTTCAATATGGAGATAACAAATGACCATTCCACCCTGTCATAAGCCTTCTCGAAATCTAACAGCAGTATTCCAACTTCCTGATTAGTATTAGTTACCCATTACATAGTTTCTCAAGTTGTAATCAGATTTTCAAGAATGCGCCTTCCCTTTATGAATCCAGTTTGAGTAGGGTTGATTCTCCAGTTATTTTTGCTACTTTTGTTCCCCTCTTTTGGCAACAACTTAACAATCCCGTTAGAGATGTTTTTTCCTAAACAACCTTGCTGAACTGTCTCTTTTAATGGCCTATACAAGTCATCTGCAAACCATTCCAAAAATGCCTTATAAAATACTACTGGCAGACTATCTGTCCCTAGGGATTTCCCATTTTCCAGAGTTAAAATAGCATTTTTAATCTCTTCTTTAGAAATATCGTTTTTTAAAATGTCTGCCATTTCTTAACTGATTTTTTTGGAATGATACTTTGTGAGAACTCTTGAGCTTGCCTGCATTCATTATTAACTTATTATTGGAATTAATTTCTGCAATGAAAAGTTCTTTGTAGAAGGATCTACACATTACTTAGATGGCATCATTGTCTTGGAAACTGATATCATTCCCTGTAATTGGACCAACTGCTTCCTTACTATTTTTCATCTTTAACAAATCAAAGAAGTATTTGGAACCTCTATCACCTACCAGTTTATCCTTGCTTTGACCCCTAGCTTCCCGAGCTCTTAAATTTTGAAATTTCCTGAGTTAATGCTTTATATCTCCTAGCAGTTGGATAAGCTCCTGATTATTACTGTCATTTTGCTCTTTATCTTCTGCCCTAAGAATTTCCTTTTGGAGAAGACTGTTAAGTTTTTAGGATAGCTGCAAATGTAATAGCACTGCTTGTATATATTCTGTGTGTTTCAAATGCAACAATCTCTCTTTCATTTATATTGGGAAAGAGGCTAGGAGAGACATGTCCCTTCATGGGACATGTCTATTCATTATAATTTTATAATGTTTCATTAATCAATCATATATTAGAATAATATAAGTTTGCATAATATATGTTTAATAATAATATATATAATATAATATATATATATAGCATATATATATATACAACTACAATATATTATTATTAATCAATAGCTAAGTATATTATATGTATTCTAAATGATCATACGACTGAAGCTACAAACATTAACACTCCCTCTTAGCTAGGGAGGATGATCAAACATAATGTGTAGTGGTCTCTCTTGACTCTCGCCATAATTCC
>MU227600.1:255244-284976 GCA_018584345.1 Thuja plicata | reverse complement strand
AGGATGAATTCGATCCTATAATACATGATGGAATTCGCTGCTCCAAGTTGCACAATGGATGATTTTGATTCTTGAAGGAGAGGAAAACACGTTATGTTTTTGGTGATCTCTCCTCTTGGATCAAAAACATATATATATATGAGTTTTGAAGTGCTTAACTCTTCTCCTAGGAGTCAGCCGACTTGGGCCACCCAAGAGGCTTATTATTTTATAATAAATAAATAATAAACGCTAATTATTTATTATTACAAAATCGCACTTTATCTCTTCATATATATTAATTAATTAATTCATTTTGACAAAGGGCAATTAATAATAATACATATATTACCAAAATATATTCTATTATTATTTCCTTAATTTCGTCCTCTTATTTATTCCATAAATAAGCGTTTATCTTGACTGTAAAGGCCATACTATTAACATCTCCCAGGTCTCGGTGCATACGATTTAGGATTGACAGCATAGGCTGCCATTTGGAGCGGGGTGTTCATAATGTTCCACCGCCGCGCCACAATGGGCCTAAGATGCTCCTCATAAAATGCCAAAGTAGGGTCCCTAGCATGAATAGCATGCTTGATCTGCCCAAGCATGCTATCAAAGGTCTCATAAATCTCTCCAAGGCTAGGAGAGTCAGTATCAACATATCTAATGACCCGCACAATGGGCTCTATGAAGGAGCAAATGTATCTGCAAATGCAAGCAAGTTACAAGTTAGAAACGTTATAAATTTTAAAATTCTCAATTCTTAAATAATAAAATCAGCAAATGCTATAATCAGAAATAATTGTATTAAATCAGCAATAACAATTTTCTAAGTTTTTTACCTCATTGTGGTCCACCAATGATTATCAAGGATTCTTTGTTTTACACTTCTTCCATCCGGTGTGCTAGATTCATGCCATCTATTCCACTCTGCATTGACCACCATGGACTGTAAGGCCTCTTGGACCTCAAGCATCCTCTCCAACAAAATAAAGTAGCTAGCATATCTAGTCTCCATGGGCTTGAGGAATTCTTTCTTGGAAAATGTCCTAAATAATGCAAGAGATGTGTGATGATTGCAAATAAACGTTTGCACATCTCTAGCCTCAGACATCATAACCTTTATCTAATCAATTTTCCCAATGTCCTTCAATGTGTTGTTCAATGCATGTACATAACATGGGGCCTAAAAAATGTGCCTATAAGTACTCTCCACCATTAATCCACTTGACTTACATACCTGGGTTGAATCAGTCACTACTTGCACAACATTTGAAGGTCCAACTTCTTCTATAATATCTTTCAAAATCTGAAATTGGAAGGCTGCATCCTTCCGTTTCCCTGAAAAATCTATGGCTCTAAGAAAATAAGAGTTCCCTGAGCTAGTGACAATAATATTGATGAGTGGCCGATGTTTGATATCAGTCCACCCATCCATGACGATGGGGCATCCTTCACTCATCCATGTCTGTCTCATATCCTCCATCAAAATGTTTACTTTTGAATACTCTTTATCAATAACAATGGTGCGGAGTTTTGTCTCACTAGGTGGTACAAATGAGGGACCAACATCATAGATATCTTTGTACATTTGTTTGTAAAATGAGGAACGTGAGACATGGAATGGTATGCCATGAGCAAAAAGAAACCTCCCAATAGATTCTTCAGCCATCTCTTTTGTTTGCAAATTAAATAATTCAGCAACATTGGTTTCTTTTTTACTCTTCTTCCTTCCTAGAAGGCTCTTTCCGTTTCCGGTAGAAGTGGGAGTAGGTGTGGCACTTTCTTCCCTAGTAGAAGGTTGACTCAAAGCTTACAAAGTTTGCAAACTAGCTTGCACATTCTCTACTGAAGTCCCTGATTTTAATGCCTCCCTCTTTATGTGCAATCTAGTTGCCTCAAGATTTTCTACTTGTGTTATAGCTTTGCAACCCTTGACCCCTTGACCACCTATCCACAAAAGATGGCAGTACACTCTAGTATAGCTGCCATAATAATGTTTATTGCACAAATGTCACTCCCATTCCCTACCACCCCCGGAATTTTTTTTCTTATATTTGTCTACTCTTGTGGCAAATTGAAGGAGAGGTTTCCTTGGGTTGAATGGGCCTCTTGCATGCTTTTTGAGGGCTCTAGAAGGGCAATCAAATGCGGAAGAGGATTCTGGCCCTGATACATTCATACTAGCAAAAGTTGAAGACCCCCCTATGGCTGCCCTAGTACTACATTTTTTCCTTTGAGGTTGAGTTTGTTGAATTTCCACTTCAACACTATCACTACTACCACTTCCCTCACTTTCACTGCTGCTGCTTGACATTGTGAAATGTATAACACTGCTGCAAGTTTAAAACAAAAAAAAATTTCACTCAAAATGCCCTCTCTGTATGTTGCACAATGCAAATCAAATGTAAAACTAAAATGAAATGAAAACAAATGGCCATAACAAGAAAGACATACCTGGAATGAAGAAGATTTTATGCCAAACCCTCTTGCAACTCAAAAATGAAAGCTTTGTTGCTGCTCCTCTTTCTTCTTCTTGTCAAGAATGAATGAAATAAAGAAATAAAAGAGAGATAGGCTTTTCAGCATCCAAAATAGGGTTTACTATTTTTTATTTGATATTAGAGTCCACGTGGGGCCTGCCCATAACCAAAAAAATAAAAAGAAAGCACTTTTAATGACTTGCAGACGTTTCTTTATTTGGAAAATCGCGGACGAATTTGGGTACCAAGGACAGACCAAATCCGGGATGTTCCGGAAACTGCGAAATATGAAGGTTCCGAAACTCGGGGATGAATTTGGGTACCAGGGACGGTCAGGCCGTCCCTCGACCGTCCCCGGTACCCAAATTCGTCCTCAAGTTTCGGTACCTTTGGATGTCGTAGTTTTCGGAACGTCCCCGATTTGGGACCTAAAAGGGAATGGGTAGGGTACGTTGAAAAACTGTCCCTGCGTCGCCGTTTTGTACGCGGGACGAGAATGGGGGTTCCAGGCCAGGGGACGTGTCCCCGTGGAACACAACATTTCAGTCTTCCTTGTTCACACTTTCTGGAGGTTTCTTTGCTTTAAAAACACAGGCTTCTCGTTTGGTCCTTATTTAATCTTTCAATTTGACCAAAGGCAATTTCTTGGTCAATCTTTTTGTTCTATTTTTGTTTTAATTCTTCCTTGTTTTCATTACCTTTACTATTTCCAATGTATACCTTTTCATAAGGAGCCTTAGTTACAGGCCCTTCACAAACAAGGGAGGCCGCAATTGTTATTTCATTATATGCATTGCATTTGTTGAGTGTATTGACTATGACATCTATGATATCTTCCTTGTTTGCATTAATTTTATTGTAACTTTCTGTACTTCTTGATAAGCCTCAAATTCATGCCTCTCACTAACAGGGGTAGCAACGTTTATCTTTTACATATCCACATTCACATTCTTTAAGTGTATTGAATGCGACATCCACAATTTCTTTTATCTTCTCGACATTTGTATTTAGGGCTTCAAAGTCGTCCTCTATTATCCCCATGGGAGTTTCAATTTCCTTTCTTATATTTCTTTTGTAGAGGCATTGTATCATTCTTCTTCCTATTATTGTTTCTTTTAATAGTAGTACAATCCCTTTTTTGATTTCTATCATATTTACATAGAAAACAGGTATTAAGTCCACCCAAACCCTCCAATTCATGCTTATATACTTTTGTTCCAATTTGGATTTCAAGAGCTTTGAGAATTGGAATTCCGGTGTTAAGTGACTAAAACCCTTGCATCCATATGTGGCAGGGTAGACCTAGTCTCTTCAATTTTGAGAAAATTACCTATTGGTTTGAGAAGCTTTGGCAAAACAGCCCCAAGTTGAGCAAGCACAGTTTTGATTAACATCCATCTAGGGATGGAGCAAACCATAACTTCACTATGCATAGTATCAGGAGACCATGAAAACACTTTTAAACATTATCGGACCTATGTTCCAATATTCCATTTCTAAAATTCTTTACCACATTATTATTTCTCAATAAAATGACAAACAGTTGTTATGGATCATATGAAAGAAAGAGACATGGGCTCCCATTTTCTTTCCCTAGATAGAAGGCAATTGTCAAAGATTCTCCTTTAAGGCATTTTTTCAACACCCATTCATGCAAAAAACATGGAATTGTTTGTTAATCTACTTTCTTCATTTTTAAATGCTTTAATCCTTTCTTCAATGTTTATACAAAGCACCTCAGGCAGAGGGAGGTACTTAACCTTTTTCTTCATATCCTCCAATATCTTACTCTCCTTGCTCGTTTGCATCACCACATTCGGTTCCATGACCATTTAGAATCTCTAAGTCGGCCTCATCCAAGGGTGCTTCAGCTTCCTTTGTCTCTGATGCTACTCTTTAAGTTTTCCTTTCATTAACCCCTTCTTGGCCAGTAATAGGGCTCGTCATAAAATAAGATGGCCGAGCAATTACTGCATCGGCCTAGCCAATCCCGAAACCCCAAATGAGTATTGCTCTCCCCCTTCCTCTTAAATAGAATCTCTAATCACCAATTCAATGAATATGAGCACTGCACAGTTATTACAAACACGCCAAAAACCACACAACAACAAAAAGAACAATCCAGGAACACGAGAACTTGTCCATTTTGCACCAAAACAACAGAGAAAGCTAATCAGATTTAGTATCAGAGTGGAAGAGGAATTAACCAGGTCGATCAAGGAGGGCTGAGAGTCGGACATTAGAAATGTACAGACAAAGAAATAATTTAAGTACCAAAAGGAAATGGGAGCCTTAAAAAATATTCATAAAGATGGTGAATGTACATAATTACTTTCAAACATTTGAAAAATCTAATAAACAGTGGAACAAACAAGATATAGAAAAAATTGTGGGTGCAAGAAAGATTGAAAAATAGGCCAAATGTCAATTTTTGGACATACTAAAACTTGTAGGAAAATGCAATTGTTCAAAACCATAAAAGAATAGTAAAAGAAGGCCATTTTGATAACTATGGTTGTAAATGGGCTGTTAGGAAGACAACAATGGCACAAAGCAACATATGTTATTGCATTGGCATATAGGTCTGTTAGGTCCACTTTAGTTATTTTTTTAATAGCTGAGGTGGACCTCATAGATATTAGGCATAAGATATATTTTGAAATTATTGAGTATGTTGGAGGATCAACCTTCCTATCTGTTTGTAAATCATCAGTGTTTTATAAATAACAATGGCCTTTTGAATAGTAAAATGAATGAACTATTAGCCTATCTAACACCTGTGTAGGGAATCACAACAATATGGATTGAGGAGCTATGTACCTGTTAAAATGATATCTATCAATCTTTGCAGATGGAAACTTTTTCTTGCATGTGACAAATAATGAAGTCTAAGCTGAAGGCATACAATGTAGTTCATACATCTTGAATCCTTCTCACTTCTTCATCCCGGGTCTTGCCCAATACCCAATTTTCTAAGCGGCATGAATTTTGTGTTCAGCATTATTCTACATTGGAAAATGCTTCATAGCAAATAATTGGTGCAAGTAGTACCTTTCCTCAGTTGACGTTTTAACATGATGGAGATATACTTTAATTTTACCGCATCGATTATGCTAGTCAAATTCAGATAGGTGGAAAAATCTGTCCGAGAAGGAGGATTCTTGCTATGAGTTCTAATGATATGCCCTTTTGTAAATCCCATTCTTTGATGATAATTTACATCCTTCTGGCAGCTACCACTAGTTAGGAAGTACCTATTAAGCCATGTCTGAAGCCCTCTAGCCTCAAATGATATGAGGAGGAACTAGTAGTCACACATTTCATAAGATATTTTTGGTTATCACTTTATTTAGTATGTGTTTACTTTCTAAGTTATTGCTGACATTGATATAAAGCCAAAGTTTATTGTAGCCTCTTGACATATTTTTCTTACTACATGGTGCAGGCGTTAGACACATTTAATACAGCAGTTGTGTCACCCATTTACTATGTAATGTTCACATCACTCACCATCCTTGCAAGCATAATCATGTTCAAGGTAGTTTACATTGCGAAATTTTATCTGCAGTTATTTTGATTTTTGAGCATACATATTTTTATAAATGAAAGGAAGACCGAAAGTGTCTTAACTGTCAGATACAATAAAACTTGAATGTTCCCTTATATTTTTCAGGCTTTGTTTATTTTTTTCTCTGCTTCAATCTTTTCCATTTAGCTGATATTTGGGAAGTCTTATCAAATTCAGTGTTTCTTAATAATGTCATTTATAGTACCTTATTTGTTAGGCCTATATATATCTCCATTTCAGTTTTCTCATATGAATAAGAAATGTATACTAAATAACTTGCTTTGATTCTTACTCTGCAGCTATTGTAGCACCCTTATGTTATTTTCTTTAAACATTATGCTATTGATAGACAGAACAATAAAAGCGATTCAGTGTTGTCTTTGGTTTTGTGAATATATAAACCAAGATCCCAATTTTCTGGAAATTAATACGAGATCTAAGACATCTTAGCATGGAGATGCTATTCTGTATATACTGCAGAAACTGACTTACACACTACTTAAAATCATCCAAAAGGGCTGTAAGAATATAAAAGGGGTCGAATGACATACACTTGGGGCCATAGTTATGATGCTTAAAGGGTTGCGGAGTAACCCAGGTTTAGATAGGTCAGGCCCAATAGGTAAATACTAAATAGTCATTCAATTGGGTGGGCTAAAGGGTTTACAATTTTCTCTCTTATTATGTGTCCAATAGATAAATAGTCAGCCAATTGGGGGGGCTAAAGGGTTTAGAATTTCCTCTCTTATTATTGGGTGGGCTAAAGGCTCGTATTGTTTTCATATCATCATGGATTAGGACCAGTTCTTTTGATTTGTACAAAATGTAGAGTAGTCTAGTAGTCTTAGAATTTAAAGTGGGAATATCTTGGAGTGAATCCTCCCATTAGGATTATTGTATTGTGTAACCATGTTGTGAGGGTATTTCTATTTCTATTATGACTTTATTGAACATTAGGGCACATTTCTTGTATTTTACAGTGCTTTTCTTTATATTGAATATTTGGTTCTTAATAGGTGCTATCGGAGTGATGAATGGAAGAATAAAAACAAGAACAAAAACATCAGGAAGAGAAACAACAAGAAGAAAAGTAGAGAGAAGCACAATAAAAGAGCAAAAAACAAAAGAGGATATTCTTCATTATATTTCTTACTAAGAAAAGCTTTAATATTGTAGGATGATGGATTAGTCAAAAGAAGCTTATTGTTCCCATAAGCTATGGAAGCGGTATAACTTAACAACATTGACTTTGCTAAGTGGCTGCAGGGTTAACCAAAAAATATCAAAGTAACATGCACAAAGTGAGAAGGTTCAATAGTTTGAAGATATAAAGCTCAAAATAGTTAATCATGGTGCTTGTTTAGTCTAGTGTACTGCACACATATGCCCATCAAGTTCAATCCACCTACACATCCAAAACAATGATTGAGGAAAATGAATTTTGTATTGATATATGAAAATAGATTGATTTACAATTTAGAGGGAGTAATTCCTTAAAAAAATTGTTGCTTCCTAGTCAAGCTACCTACAACACAACATTGACTAGGTTCAATTGATTTTGAATGCATTTGGTAAAAATTCTGAGTTTTTGTATCACAAAAATGAAAAAACCCTCACCCATTTTCTACCAGAAGCATTCTAATTTATTTATATTGACTGTGGAAATATCATGTTCATTATAGATTCATTTAGACTTCTAGTGGCTTCTCAAACAAGCCACTTGCTTGAATCAACTATCTTTTTATCCATATTACCAACCACCACCTACATAAATAACATCATGTGACAAAATAAGAGATTTATAACAAAATAACTAGTGCTTTGTGATGTTTCTTGACGTGGGGATGGAGGGCCTAAATTTGGGGTTGCGAGGGGACGATAGCGGAGCAAGGGGAGGGGGGAGGGGGTTGACACTGATATAATAATCGGGGTGAATTGAAATCTCCAAGGCAAAATATGCAATATAACATCTCTGCAAGTGTCGCATGAAAGGAAAACTAATTTTTGAAGTTAGAAGCTGCAATTAGTATGTAATAGCATGTGCCATATAGCAAGCGACCTTATCGTCATCCCCGATGGAGGTGGTTGTTCTATGTGGGGACGTCTCCCCCAAGGCCCCCAAAGTCCCCAAGTCTCAGAAAAGTCCCCCTATAGGGGACCCGGGTTCTTTTTGGGGGGATGGATCCTCGTAACATTGAAAATAACTAATTTAAACTATGTTGTCTAAAGTTTCTAGAACAATAGGACAACTGTTTGCCTCTCAAGGTAAACTTAGTAACTTGTAGAACTGAATACACAAAACATGATAGTAATAAAGCAAAGGATAATTCATTCAAGTGATTACAATATGATATCTTCTGTGCATAACATGATTCCTTATCCGAAGGTAGTACATGGATATAAAGGACGGAAGGGACGCGACGGTTGGTAACCGTGCGCCAACTTCCCTAACCTCCGATCACTAACTAGTTCCCAACCGACAACATTAATTACATAATACCCGACAACATCATCCCCCCAAAAAGACAAGTCGTCTCCGACGACTTAACAACAAAATAGAATACTGCCGAGTACAAATCATGAAAGAATGCAGTTAAGAAGAGGTAGAAGAGGTAGAAGAGGGCACCCCTGGAAGTGACGACTGGGACGCAAAGGGGTTCAATTTACGTCGTAATTGGTACACTTGCTGTGTGCGGATATCCAAATCTGCCTGGATCTGGGAGTTGGTCTCTACTGCTTCCTTGAGCATGAGAACAACCTCCTGGAGCTCTGTCTCCTTCTGCTGACTCGTCTCCTTGGCCTGAGTGCATGCCTCAGTGGCCTCGGCCAACTGGGCCTCTACTATACCCTTACCAACTGTGGCTGCCTCCAACTGGGCCAGAAGTTGTGCACGCTCTGTCGCTTCGGCGGCCTGCTGAGGTTGGGGTTTGGCCCATTTTTTGGATGGCAAGGTTAAAACATTTAAGGCATTGGCAAAAAATTAGAAATAAAAATCAATCTAACATATACTTTTTAAGAACAAAAATTAAAATATGAATAGAATAATTAAGATTCAAACTTTCGACTATGAATTAGTCATTAGAAAAATTCAAGCTTTTACTGATTAGTGATTAGTAGTGTAACATGGGGACATGCCCCTCCCCCCAAATCCCCCCATCCCTAGGTCGGGGAAGTCTCCTGGACGGGGACGGGGGACGGGGGACCACCGTCTTCTCGCCACCAAGTCGTCGCCAGGATGCGGGGACGGGCAGACGTCCTTGGGACGTCTGGGGAATGCCTAGGTGTCACTCGACCTTCCTGAGGGCGTCTACACCTCCCCCATTGCTGAAGGATGTCAAAATGACAAAAATGTGAGTTAATTTTTTTTTTTAAAGTTTTCACTTTTATATTAGGGTAAGCCACACGTGTACAAGGAGAGCGCAATAACACAATGGGATGTAGATCTAGAGGAGCCATTATAGATTGATGAGGATGAGATTGCAACGGCTAGAGATGTAGGGGCCGGTTGGTGTTTCTTCGGCAGATCTTGACTATGAGGAGTCCAGTAGTTCTAGTGATGAGGAGTTTTCCTTGGGGGATGATTAGAGGCCTCCCTTCCCTACATTTTGACATGATTTTGTACTTGTTTTGATATCATGCTACTCATTGTAATCATCTTTATGATATTTTTTGATATAATATAAATCAGAATCTTCTATTTGCCGATAATTTGATTTTTTAATAGTTATTGGTAATTCGATATTCAATGTTCAAAATGAAAACTTTAATGTTCAATGTTCAAGTATACTATATTATGTATTGGGTATGTTGCAATTTTGCTATGTTCAAGTATTTGGTATTATTAGTTCTTATACTATCATGCATCATTTCATAACTAGCATTTCAAGTACTATATGAATAGTATATTACAACACCCCCCGTCCGCCCGTCGCCGTCCCCAACTTGAAGTCCTTTTTCCCCCGTCTTGACGTCCCCTAGTACTTGTGTTACATTGGTGATTAGCAACTAGGTCAATGATCAAACTAAAAAGTTTAATCTAATGCAATAATTAATAATGAGTAATGACAATTCAAAAGTTAAAAGCTCAAACATCAAATGTTTATTGCATAGTTAAAAGTATAACAAAGATACAAATTCCATGAAGTCTATAACTCTATGAAGCATAGTTGAAAAACTTGCTAGAAGCAAAAGCTCGCCAAGGCTGGAAAAAAAACTCGACGAAAGCTTGATAACTTAAAAGTTTGCTTAAATTTAATGAGAAATGCATTTGTTTTGCAAAATTCGATGAGGAGATGCATCAATGAGTCAATAAATGGGTACATAAAAGAAACAAGCTGAGTCTAGTTATATTAATTGATTTTAAATGCAAATTGGGTACAAAATGGCATCCTCATGTGGAATGTCTGTGGCTCGTACCCTGATAGTCTAAAGCAAAATTAAGATAGAAAATTGGTTTTTGTAAAACTAAAAGTAAATACAACATCAAGACATTTTACATCTTCCTCTTCCTAGCTCTAGTAAAAATTAGGGGAGAGGTAGAACTAGAGGGTCTAGTCGTAGGAGTTTGTTGTTGCAGCACCTCCTCGCTAGACATGACTGGTTGTGGCTCAACCTCCATCCTGGATGCAGATGTTGCTAGTACTAGCAATGACACATGATCCTCAACCTCCTCATCCTCTTGAGTGTCATCCAATGTGAATCCAAATCTGCCTCCCTGCTCCTCCATAGCCTGCCTCTTCAAATAGATGTCAACCTTGACAAACAATGGAGGTTGCTCGTGCGTTGTCCGATCACTGTGAGGACCTATATCATCCAAATCAATTGGACTCTTTGATATTTCCTCTACCTTGTGCACAACTGAAGATTATATTGCTCAAAGACAAGATCATTGAGGCATTTCTGAGCTAACATATTCCTCTTCTTTGTGTGGATGGCCTTGAACAAGTTCTAGTTGCACTCCCAACTGGATGAACTACAAATCTTCACTCCTTGGCCCTAAATCACTGCAAATGACCTTATTGAAGGTTGGGAGGGTGTTTTTTCACTAGAGGAGCAAAATAAATCAGTCAAAATGAAATAAGAATAAATTTTTTATACATCCCAGGCATTGTATTCTTTTGCTGCCGAGTTTTTGCCAAAAACTTTGTGAATTTTTCACAAAAACTTGGCAAGTTTTTGTGGCGATTTAATGGGGTAAATACTTGCGAGCCTGAAAAACTCATGACTACTCGGTGAGTATTTCATCTATGCTATGAAGTATTCTAGAGTCAAGGTTATCAATCAATAATCCTGTCTTTAGCTCTTGATCTACGTCATCAATGCCAAGTATTTTGGCACCATTGCTCTTTGAATCATGGGGCTCTTGTAGTGTTTACCTTTGGTGATGTTCCCTGCAATGCCACCTCATAAGACTGCCTTGGATCCTCAAGGTTAAAATCTCATCATGTTGTTGGACTTAAATGATGCTTAGGTGCCTTCTAGTCCTCAAGACACAATACACAATGAGTTGCAACTTGCTTTTCCATATTTTTTAAAGGCAAGCCTGATCCTCTTGATAGAGTGCAGGAATCTATAAGTTAACCGATTCCTCTTTATAGTAGAGGAGCAAGCAACTTGTGAAAGTAGGTGAATAGCAAACATTTGTAACAAAAGTGTTATATATTCGTGTACCTGCCAGCATCCAATGGGATCCTCTTGGATAATGGTAACCCTATCTTCTCTAGCTTCCCATGTATTGAAGCCATCTCTAACCTGGCTAATTTATCCCACTGCATTCATAGATTTATGCCTCATCAATAGTTCACATTTTTTTATTATTTATTGTCTCGATAGATGCCTTCTTTACCTGACTATCCTCAATAGAGGGTACATTTTCCTAGGACTCAATGAAGAACACTTGAAGTAACTGCATATGCTGCAATGAACAATGGGGCGTTTATCTTATCCCACTTCTGAACAAAGGGCTGAATGTATTGGTCATAAATTGCTAGTATGTGTTCTCTCATCTAACAATTGCCCACGTGTGACCGGACATGCTATGAAAAAACTATAAACCTCTGCAAGATAAGGAGAGTTTGTGTTTGCTGGAACAATGCAAAGTTGTGGTTGCCTTTGTGACACCTAGAGTGGATGTCATCAAATAAACAAACTCTCTAGCTTCCCATGTATTGAAGTCACCTCTAACTTTGCAAATTTAACCCGTTTGCATTCATAGATTTATGCCTCATCATTAGTTTACATCTTTTTATTAGTCTTCATAAACTGTTTTTTTACCTCACTATTCTCAATAGAGGGTACACTCCCAAGCCTCAATGATGAACACTTTGAGTAACTGCATATGCTGCAATGAACAATGGGGTGTGTATCTTATCCCGCTTATTCTGAACAAAGGGCTGAATGTATTGGTCATAAAATGCTAGTATGTACTTTCTCATCAAACAACTGCTCACATCAACCAAACATGCTATTAGAAGACTATAAACCTCTGCAAGATTAGGAAAGTTTATGTTTGTTTATTTGATGACATCCACTAATGACGACACAAAGGCAATGCCAACTTTGCATTGTTCCAGAAATCACAACTTTGCATTGTTCAAATTGCACTTTAAAAGTGCCAAAGAGGTATGATGGTTGTAGATGAGCATTTGCGCATCTCTAGCATCTACCAATGTCCTTCAATGTATTGTTCATTTTTTTGGGAAACGTGTGTTGTACACCTTACCTAAAGTATTATAATTTGTGGGTTGTGGTCCACTTGTAGTGGGATGTCATTATTAGGGTAGAAAAAATTTCTCCTAGGTATTTGATGTAATATTGGAAATGGATTTAAATCTGAGGGTCACATGAAGAGATGCTATTTTGAGTGCTTTGATTAAATAAGGAGAGCATGTGGGATTGCATTGGAAGTTTGAAGGACTCTTGGATTGAAAGTTCTAACTTTGATGCTCACCTTTGGAAGTGTCACTTTAAGGTCACTTTGGTGCATTATTTTGCGAAACTATGGTAAGTTTTTTAATTTCTCTCTTGATATATAGAGTCCTTGGGATAGGATGTAGTATGATGTTGTAAGACATGCAGTTGCTTCTAGTGCATAGTAGTGCTCTCAATGCAATGTTCCACCACCCTTTGGGGATGGGGGGACGTCAAGATGCGTTTCTGGGATGGGTGGACAAAGGGCCCAAATTTAGCGACGGGGGTGGGGGGTGTTGTATATCCTACATACTATACATATAGTACTTGAAATGCTAGTTATGAAAAGATTTATAATAGTATAAGAAGTAAAATAGAAAAATTGAAAATGCCAACTACTAAATACTTGAACGTTGAACAATGAACAATGGAACATTGAATATCAAATTACTAATTAGAAATTAGAACACGAAATAAAATTGTCAAATCGACGAATGGAAGATTTCTATTATATCAAAAATATCATAAAGATGATACAATGAGTAGCATGATATCAAAACAAGTACAAAATGTCAAAATGTAGTGAAGGGAAGTCTCTAATCTTCCCTCAAGGCAAACTCCTCATCACTGAAACTACTAGACTCCTCATGGTCAAGATCCACCAAACAAACGCCAACCAACCTTGCATCTTAAGGCACTTCATCCTCATCCTCATCCTCATCCTCATCAATCTGTGATGGCTCCTTGGGCTCTACATCCCATCGTGCCGTTGGGCTCTCCTTGTACACGTGTCTTGCGATCAATGATATGCAAGGCACTATGTACAACCACTAACTTTTTTGCTCTCCTAGAGGTAAGTTTGTTCCTCTTAAGAGAGTCGATGAAGCTATAAGTAGACTAGTTCCTCTCTGTGGTTGAAGAACTAGAAACTTGAGATAGCAGAAGAATGGCTAGTGTGGTAGTCTTCGATTTTTGTACTCCATGACAATGCCACCACAAAATTGGGTCCTCCTATGCCATAATTCTTATATCCATCTTTGCCACATCCGAATAACCCATAAGTGGCAAATTTCATCCACTTAGTGTGAATCTGGCCAGCAGTTTCAGCATCATACATCTTATCAATGCACTTGAAGAACCCTGCCTTCACCTCATCATCTTCAATCAGTTTAATTCTACCAAGCCTAGGCATGTACCACTTCGGATTCAATGCATAAGCAGCCATGTGCAAGGGAGTGTTCAGCTTGTCCCATCTACGCTAAATGATTGGCCAAATGTGCTCATTGTAGAATGATAAACTCGGGTCCTCTCGCACAAACCTCATCTGCTCAAGCATAGAATCGATGCACTCATACACCTCTCCAAGGGTAGGTGCATTCCCATCGCCATACTTGATCACCTGGAAAACCAAAGCAATAATAGAGACAATGTATTTTGCATCACTCCAAAATACATCACTCTTCACTATCTCCTTCACCCTCTTCCCTTGCTTTGTATAGGTCTTGGCCCACCGATTCATATCATTTGTCATAACCATGAGTTGCAATGCCTCTTGCAACTCAAGTATTCTCTCCAAGAGATTGAAATAGGATGCATATCTGGTCTCAATTGGTTTCAAGAACTCCTTCACGAAGCTCTTGAAGAGTGCATGTGAAGTGTGGTGGTTGCAAATTAACATTTGCACATCTCTCACATTGCTGACCACTCCTCTAATCTAGTCAATCTTCCCCATGTCCTTGAGTGCATTGTTCATGGCATGCACACAACATGGAGTCTGTAGGCTGCTTCAATAAGCTTCCCTACAGCTCTGCACACATGTGCTGCATTTGTCACCACTTGGACCACATTTTGTGGCCCAACCTCCTCAATAGCCTCCCTAAGGACCTCAAACTAAAAATCAGCATCTTTGCAATGCCCTGAACAATCAACCGCCCTGAGAAAGTATGGGCCCTCTGCACATGAACCATGATGTTGATGAGTGGATGATGGCTAATGTAGGTCCACCCATCCATAACTATGCTTCATCCAGACTCCATCCAACATGCCTTCATTTGCTCCATCGATACATTGATCATGGCATACTTGTTATCCAAGATCGTTGTCCTCAATTTGTTCTCATCTAGTGGCACATACGATGGTCCTCCCTTCGACACCATTGACATCATCTCCTTATAATAAGGAGATCAAGCTACATGAAATGGGATGCCATTGGCAAAGAAGAACTTGCCAATGACATCATCTATTTGATCCTTGAGCTGCACATTGAACAAATCAGCTATGGAGTTACTTTGCATCTTTCTTTCCCCTTGCCAGTGCCCTCTCGCGATTCAGCCATAGCATGAGCACTATGAGTGATGAAGGTCTTGAGGCTGAGGATGAAGCTGACGCTGACATCGTTCTTGCTCTGGTGCAACGTATGAGTAGAAACACGTTGCCCTTATTTCCTTGTGCCACCACCTGATGGCGTTGGGGCTCTTATTCTTGTTGCAAATTGTTTGTGAGGAGACTTGGGATCATAAATACCCCTTGCAAACTTTCCCAAAAGCTCGGAGTGGCAATCTGTAGCGACAGGTGCACTAGCCATAGAACTAGTTTGGCCTTCCGGGTCAGCCCCATGCTCATCTCCCTCAGCCCCATCATGCTCATATTCTGATTGACTTTTTTCTTGAGAATGGATTTGTAACAACATACTTTTTACTATGAGCAAGAGAACGGCTAGTTTAAAAATTTCAAGATTTTTTATACAGGAATTAAAAACAAAACAGAAAGATTCTACTCTAACATGCCAATTTATAGTATTATTATTTTTAAATAAAAAATGAAAGATGATAGTCTAAATGAATCAATGTTGTAACATTTCCTGAAGATACTAGCAAGTAAAATTTAATCTAATTTTCCATTGCATTTCTATATACATCAAATTCAAATATGGAAATAAAAGAACTTACTACTCATTAATGTCTGATTGTCTCTGGAGCAGCTTTAACTTTTTCAGCTTTAAGGGGAAAAAGATATCATTGGGTCGTTTAACGGTTTAACCACCCAACCATGGATCGTAACTTGATCCTCCCTTGCTCACTTCTTACCGAAGTGGGCATGGCCCTCCGCAAGGGATGGAATATGGTTATGCCAAGTCATGCAGGAACTAGCGTAAGACCCTACAATCATAATCGGTTACACCCTATAGCTACTGCTAACATGGTATAACTCCTGACTAGGATTGTATCTGGAGTCTTAAGAACTGGCAAGCACTAGTACATGGTTAGTGCACCTTGGCCAAGGATTCATATAGCATGTCTATCATGCAGCTCAGTTCATCACCCTACACGACTTGGTACAAACCCCTTAGGTTATGGTAAGTTATTTCGAAACCAACCAACTTAGGATCCTTAGCTAAAGCTCATGATATGGTGCCCAACTGAAAAGGTTTTCTTAGTTACTCTCTAGAATCTTGACGCACTAATCATTAGAGGTCGTGTCGTGCTTTACAGCCTTCGAAAACATAGTTTACAAATTGATTGATTGATTTGAATGTTTTTCAACTTGCTCGCCTTTCCTAGACTTTTTACAATGGCTCAGACTACTCTCAACATCCCATGACAATAGTGTTGACTTATTAAACTGCTTGGTACTGGACAACCCTGCTGGTTATATTTCCGTCTCAACATGCAGCTGAAGGTTGCAGTAGTTGTCACCCTTTTTTTCTTCTTCTTTGGGAATTAAGAATATATACATTTTGATACTTCTAACAATTTACTTGGTGTTTCTACATGGAAATATTAAATTTAACTTCTTTTTAACTTGAAGATATTCCTTATAAGGTAATTCTTTACTTCATTTAAATATTAAGCAACCTCCTGGCTGAAATGTTTCCGCCTGTCAAATCTAAATAGCAGTTTAGCAGCAACAACATCTTTCTTGTCAACCAGAGGTTGTTGAGGGTCTCTTAATTTGAATTAAATAAATAAAAGTGGTGGAAGAACTCTCCTCTAGGTAGGTACAAAATCATACTAGCATATTCTACAGATAGTTCGGTTCTTTCATGAAGAAAGCTGCATCACATGCACTTGTTCATAGTGTTTACCAAGAACCAGGTTTCGCTGTTATAAAGAAATATATAATCTCAGAGTTTTCTTCGAGTAGAATGCTTCCCTAAATGTACATTTCCATTTACAGCTAATCATTGCAACATTATAAAAAAAACAGTACGTGCCTGTGTAGTTGAAAGGCTGAGGTCTGAGCTGGAGAATGACATGTTATGACAGCTCCAAACACTTACAATCCTCTATACTAATCCCTGCCGTAACAATTCCTTAGTTGAGTTCCCTGTACCTGTAGCTGCGTTTCTTTTCTTTTCGTCTCCTCTTCGTACCTTCCTTTTTTTTCAAATGATTTACTATCGAACCTTAATGATTCGAGAGCAAGAATGAGCAACCGTTTTTTTTGAAATGAAACCTAATTTGCATACAAATTACGTTTCATTTCAACTAACATAAGGTGAGCGTAATATTCCAAGTAACACCTCCTTAAATTCTCGTAGCTCCATGAATAATTCCCTTCGTCCCCCCTTTTTTTTCCGCAACAAACAAGACTAGAGAGAAAATTACGTTCCCAGGCTATATACTTAACATTTCATGCCACCAATAATTATATCGGCTGAGGATAGGATAATTTAAGTTTGCCCTCTATAACAAATAAAAAGTCGATGACTCCACCAGTTAATAATTCCTCTAAGGTGGTGATGTAGATACGAGTGACTCCCACAACTTAAACTTAAATAATTTGCCTCAAACTATAATCTTTAAACTTTGATAAATATGATTAAATATTTCAAGTTCCCAATTCTTCCTTTATACATTCATATTGCGCAAGCATTATTTCTCAGATAAACGTTTTTAAGTTATACCAATATTTATTGTAATATTCAAATATAACTTTACTCCTAATCTAATTATAGATATCATCTCAAGATAAGATTTATAATGAATTATTTTAAAGAAACGTCGGCACAAAGTCACCAACGAAAGTACCCAAAAGAAGGAAGGTCGACATGATACTCAAACAATTTCCAGACTGTCTTTAAAATGATATGAGGCATCAACAACCTTCCCCCCCATAGATCCTAATAGGGACCTAGGCCATTAAAGGTTGCACTAGTCTGTTCTAGTCAGTACTTACCAGACTCCTGTAATCCAGTTAGTCGTTGACCATAACCATATTTCATCCCCCTTTTCCCAATGATATCTTTCCCCTCCTTTTCCTCGGAGGCTAGGTTGTTCCTGCATCCACTTGTCCAACACAAGAGTAGTCAGTCCGAAATCATGACATTTCTTCATTGTTATGTTAACATAAATTATTAAATACAAGATAACAATTATATTACTTTTGATATGAATGAAATCGTCATGTCATTCCATATATAATGTTCAAACTAATGATTCATGAAAACAAAATATATAAAAGCAGTTTTCCATCGAAGCATTTTAAATCAAAACCATCGTTTTAACATCAATTTCCATCTAGGGCATCTTTTAAAACAAAAACACTGTTTTAACATCTAATACCCACCTAGGGCATCTTTTAAAACAAAACCACTGTTTTAACATCTAATATCACCTAGGGCGTCTTTTAAAACAAAACCATGCATCAAAATTTAAGAGTATTCGGAAGGGATGTGACAGAATTTCCATCCCATCCTCACTCATATCATGACTATGGCAGCTCATTGTGACACTTCATTTCATAAAATGAAAATAAATTTAATAAGCATAGTTTCAGCTTACTTTAAAAAATTTAAACTCTAAATTTAATTTTTTTTTAACAAGTACAAATTTCAAATTCGAAAACAAACTTTAAAATTATTCACTCTTGATTTTAAGGCAAAATGAAGAATCATAATGACGATTCTTCATTTTGCCCTCAAGATTCAACATAAAATTTTATTTAGAAAATGAAACAACAAAAATGAAAAAATATTGAAAAACCAGAAACAATTACAAATGAAAATTAGAAAATAAAACTAAAAAACCCTACCTTGCGCTCTTTTGCACTCCTCTTTCACTTGCACTCACTCCTTTCACTCCTCAAAACCACTCCTCTCCTTTTCACTCTTCTCTATTTGTTGTAGCAAACAAGTGAGAAATGCAATTGTGAATAAAAATGAAGCTTGGCGGGGCTTTGGTAGGTTTGGAGGGGCCTAGAAGGGACCCACCTCCAATTAGGGTTTGAATGGAACCCAAAAGTCAATTAAAAAACAATTTTTTTTAAATGCATTTTTTAAAGTTGTCGTGATGGGGTACGCACTAATGTCCGTAGAACGATCGAGGGGCGCTCGAGCACCCTCGCACTGTTTTGGTATGTCGTGCCGTCCCAACATCCTAGCGGTGCAGTCGTGGCAGATGGGAGGTGGTGGGGGGACGCCCCGTCCTCGTCTCCCTATCCCGGGAACATGGGGGTTCAGGGGGGGCACATCCTCGTGGAACACTGTCTCAGTGTCATCCTTAACAAAGAATGGAAATTGAGCAACATCGACATTTGTATTTCTATATGCTCTGCCCTAGCTATTTTGGACATAGTTGGAAAACTTGCCAAAGCCAAAAACTTGCCAAGGCCTGAAAAAAATTTGGGAAAAACTTGGCTAGTTTTCGGAAAAACTCGGCAAAAAACTGCTTAAATTTAATTAGAAATACATTTTTTTTTGCAAAATTCAATGAGAAGATGCATCCAATGAATCAATTATTGAGAACACAAAAGAATCAAGCCGAGTCTAGATATATTTAAATGCAAAGTGGGTACAAAATCACATTCTCATGAGGAATGCTGATGGCTGGAAGCAAGATAGTAAATAGTTTTTGTAAAACTAAAAGTAAATGCATCATTGCAATTACATATTCCTCTTCCTAGCTCTAGGAAAAACTAAGAGAGAGGTAGAACTAGAGGGTCTAGTCCTAGAAGCCTGCACTGGGCGTGACTATGCCTCCTCGCTTAGTATCTCTGATGATGCGTGTGGCTTGTTCTCCATCCTGGATGTAGCTTCTCCTGGCACTGACAATGAGTCCTCATCCGACTCATCCTCCTCAATGTCATCCAGTGTGAAATCAAATCCACCCCCCCTCCTCCATAGCCCGCCTCTCCAAATCAGTGTCGTCATCCTTTGTAAACAATGTAGGCTGCTCCTGTGATGTCCAATCACTGTAAGGATCTATATCGCCCAAATCAATTAGACCAGTTGCTGGTTCTTGTTCCCTCGTTATGCGCAACCAAAGATTATATTGCACAAAGACAAGGTCACTGAGGCGTTCTTGAGCTAACTTGTTCCTCTTCTTTGTGTGGATGGCTTCAAACAAGCTCCAATTGCACTCACAATTGGATGAACTTACAAGGTTGACATAAGATTCTGAGGGCAAATTTCTTGAGATTTGAGGTATTTCCACCCCAACTTTGCCACCAAGCATTTGCAAAATAAAATATTGAAAAGTTAGAAAGCAAAGAGAAAAGCGAAAACATATTTTATCAATTACTTTAGACCCCAAAATCCAAATGGCAAATGTTATACCTTGGGTTTGAGTAGCTCTTCCTCTCTTTCCCAGCTCTAAAGATAATAGATTACCCTTTGCTTCCACATAGTTTTGGAGTTCGGCCACAACAAGGTCTCTCTCCTCAACCTTAGGTATCATCCTCTGAATGCATGTAGTGAGGCCCTCCATGACCTCTCCATTAGGATCTAAATAAGAATCTTTGAACCTAAAACTGGGGTTGAGGAGCTCTTCCTCTCTTTGCCAACTCCGAAGAGAATAAATTACCCTTTGCTTCCACATAGTTTTGGAGTTTGTCAACAACAAGGTCTCTCTCCTCAACCTCAGGTGTCATCCTCTGAATGCATGTAGTGAGGCCCTCCATGACCTCTCCTTTAGGATTTGAATAAGAATCATTGAACCTAAAACTGGGGTTGAGGAAGTACACTGCTGCATGAATGGGTTGGTGGAGCTGATTGTTTCACCTGCTATCAATAATTTCCCAAATGGGATCAAATTTGAGTCTATCCCCCTTGTAGTAATTTTTTATAGACTCCTTGGCCCTATCCATGGCCTCATAAAGATACCCCATTGGGGCTTGATCCCCATCTACCAAGCACAAAACTCTAACCAGTGGCTCAGACACCTACAAATACAATTGAAAAATACAAATTACAAAAAGATTAATTAATGAAGTTAGTAAGTTACAAATTAATAATTATGATTGAATCAAGAGTAATTAAAAATTCAAGTTTTGAGGTTACCTTCACAATTTCTACAACCTTTTGTGCAAAATGGTTGTCGAAGACTATGCAATCGGCAACCTCTCCTTCAACCTTATTTGAATAAGGTGAGTCTAGCCATGCTTGACTTACAGACATTTGTTTCAAAGAAACCAATGCATCAATAATGCTTTGCAACGTCAAGAAAATCATTGCAAACCTTGTGACACCGGATCTCACCAAATTTCTCCCATGAGTGTGCTCTCTCATCAAATGTAGAACCCAAGGGTGATTGTAAATATATTTTGTGATCCGCCTTGCATTTTCCACAATTGGAGTCAATCAAGTTTTTCAATGTCCTCCAAAAGAAGGTCTAGGACATGTGCTGCGCAAGGTGTCCAAAAAAGAGGGGGTACCTTTCTCGGAGGATTTTACCTGCCGACACATATGCTGCTGCATTATCTGTGATGATTTGCACGACATTCTCTACACCCACCTCCATGACAATGAGATCCAACAATCCAGCCTATGTATAATGGTGCAGTTTTTTCCATCTGCCCACCCATCAGAAAGAATGGTGCAGTCATATTTTCTCCATTCTTTTTTATAGTCCTCCACCACTTCTTTTGCCCTATCAACCGCATTTGTGAGCAAGCTACAAGAACAAAGTGAAATTAGATTTTAGTACACAATTTTGATTTAATAAACAAGAAAAACAATTAAAATTTAAAAATGAAATCAAGTGGACTATTTACTAACCTCCCACCCAAATCCTTGCGAGAAGGGGCCTTGTACCCTTTTCCTGAAACTGTCATTGTGGTCACCAAAGTTAGCCCATAAGGACTCTTTGCCACATTCAATGGGATGTTGTTGAAATACCAAAAATTAACACATGCAATGTCTGTTTTCTCATGTGCCTCCTTATTCCATCCAGTGGCCTCTGATGATGGTTGTGCTCTAGGTGTGTTCTTGGGCACAAAATAACTTTCTGTGTCCCACTCCCCAATGATAATGCAGCAGCAGACACTCTACTAGAGCAAGCATAAGCGGTAAAAGAGGGGGGTGCTCGTTTTGCGGATACGCGGACCACGATGAGAGCTCACTATGCTCTAAAGTGTTGCTTCTTCTTCAATGTCAATTGAAGCACCTTGAGATTCAACTTTGGCTGCCCTCATAGCTAATTTTGTCCTCTCCCTTTGCAATTTTTTTCCTTCCCCATCTGCAAGTATGGCATTAACATATATTTTTATGTCTTTGGTGGTTTTATCACATTTCCTAGTATCATGCTTGTCAATGCCTGCAAGGTGGTATTTGAGGCGGTTTATGCCTCCATGAATTAGTGTCACATTTTATGCAAATCTCCGCCCCAGGGTCCGGTCCTTCATAGGCATACCTCCATGTCTTATCTCTAGCACCTTTAGGACGGGTGCCTATATATCCAGATGGGCATGGTTCTAGTGGTCAATCATTCCCTGAAGCTGCCATGATGAATTTATAGTTAATTGTTGACCTACACAGAGAAAGTAAAGACAACATTAATATTTTAGTTAAACAATTAAGCAAACTATCTAAATTAGTTTCAATAATTTTAGACACCATTCAAAGTTTAAAAAGATAAAAAAATTTAGTAGGGTTTGATTTTAAAAAAAAAACTAGAGATACTTAAAAAAAATAGTGAAAGATTCAACAAAACTTGTCAAAAATAGTGTTGAAATCTTGTTCTAATGACTCAAAATCATAATTAGCTTCGTATGAATGATTTTGTATTCATCTAGATGCAACAAAAACTAAATATTATGTCTTAAAAAAACATAGGAACAAAATCAGAAAACCTACATGAGATTCTGATTATTCTTCAAAAACCACTCGAAATCCACTCAAATACGCTTCTAATCAGTTGAAATCAGTTACCAAGGGCTGTGAAGCCTATTTCCCCCCTCACAGCCAAATAAAAACACAAAAACATAAAAATAAAGTCAGCTGGGCCGCTTTTTGCCTTTAACGCCGCATTTTTTTATTGGACTTGCCGGGTTTTTGTGAAAAACTTGGTGATTACTTGGCGAGTTTTTGTGAAAAACTCGCTCACAAAAACTTGCCTGCGAGTAAAAGTCATTAAAACTCGTAGAGCATAAAAACTCGGCGAGTCTGCCATCTATGGTTTTGGGGATAGGGGTCGCCAAGGGGACGTCCCTTTGTTGTCCCCGATACTTGTGCAAGCCTCCGAAATGCCAGGAAATGCTCCCTACCGTTTGGGGACGGATAGCTGTCTCCAAATGGTAGGGGATGTTTCTTGGCTTAAAAAAGCAAAAAATGAAGTTTAAAAAAAAAACGTTTGTTTCCTTCTATACTTCCCTATGAGAATCAAAACAATATGTTCAAATTCCAAATGTATGAGATATTCCAATTTGAAATGTATGAGAATCAAATATAGTCAATGAAATACACATTACAATTTACATCTGTTTAATTTTCTGAATCACGCCAAATCTAAGTCTCAATACTATGCTTGAAAAGTCTCATTCTTGAGATTTGAAATAAAAAAGATGCTCTATTTTTGTTTCTTTGTACGATTGTAACTTTTTTCTTTGAAAATGTTTACAATTTGGTACTGACCATAGTGGTTACTGGCTACCATTGGATGATCCACTTCTGCCGAAGGGGGATAGTGACTCAGATGTTTGAGTCTTTAGATATTGATAGCCAATATGAGGCTTAGTTTCATAGATTGCCGTATTTTGATGTTTAAGACTTCTAGATACATGTTTGAGACTGTTGGGTATTAATAGACTATGGACTTTTGATGTTTGAGAGTCTGAGACTGCTGTTATAATGCTTTATTGAATTTTATTATGCTGTTTAATTATACTACTGCTCTCATGATTTATTTATGTATTGATATTGTTGTTATCAGTTATTGATATATCTTTGTCTCCCTCTCTTTATAATATATTAATATGTTTGATAAATTCATATATATATATATGTATGTATGTATGTATACTGCTGTCCCCTAAAAATGGTCCTCTAGGAAATCTCCCGGAAACGCGTTCTCTGCCATCCCACCATCCTTGTCCCTGAAATGCTGTGGAAGATTGTGTTTTTATGATTCCAATCTCTTAAGACTATCATTGACACACCCGTTAATGATATTTTGAGAATCTCCCTCAACCTCTATACACCAACAATGCTCAGATATAGCTAATTTTATGTCTTTCAGACTATGATACCGATGCGTCCAGGTTGAGGGCTGAAGCAGGAGCGGATGCGGATCCGGAGGCGGATGCCCTGTGGGTGCCTGCCGGATGCCTATCCTGCGCATCCGGGTGCTTGGGATAGGCATCCGGCAGGCACCCACAGGTCACCCGGGCGCATCCGGATGTAATGTCCCCTTTCAGAATCATATTATACTTTGGCCTAAATTCCCAAATCGATCAGAACATAGGTTACCATCAGCGATCTATAAATTAACATCAGCGATCTTCTATAAATTATAATTCGTAACCAGTGGAATTATCGCTATTCCTGAATGAGCGTTGCTCGTACCGTGAGAGTGAGAGAGGCTAGTTCTCAATCAGTGTGCTTGCTTCTGCTACACTCTATGGTGTTTCACCTGTGATATCGTCTTCTACTTTCGCGTATTGGTCAGATTGATATTGTCCTTTCACTCGCTGAGCGCTGAATATGAAGACAACCCCAATGACCTCCCTTGTGAATTTCTGTTGATTCCAGCGAGCCCTGTGACTTCCACGCTTTTCCTTGCTACCACTCCTCCTGTCTACGTCTGGCTATTTTTCTCTAGGTGTTGATGGTATATCCCCCCGACTTGGTCGCTGAAGTCTCCCGGTATATACCATCGGCATGTGAGAGGAAACTAGTATTATATTGATAAACAATATATTTTATATGAATTATATTATAATTAAAGTGTATAAATAATATTATGTATATTTATATTTATGTATTAAAAATATTATATTTGTATTTAATTTAAATAAAATACTATTATTTATCTATATTATAATATCATTTATTTATTCATCTTTATATTTTATTATTATCACTTATTATTTTATTATTATATCTTTATTTTAGAAGATATTATAATTAGGGCTCTTAAATTTTTGTTTATTTCTTGCATTTCTTTGCATATATATATATATATAAACGCATCCGCATCCCCCCAAAAAAATTTCGCGCATCCGCGCATCCGATTCTCGCATCTGCATCTGTATCCGCACCCGAATCGGTAACTTAGCTTTCAGATGCATAAGTGCTTTAGCTTCGTTATTGGTTGTAGAACCCATGAAAAAAGAACTGCCTTTGACAAATGATCCATCATGGGACTGGACGTACTGCTTTATTAGCATTGTAATGTTGTGGGCTCATTATTCTCGTCCTATTGAAAACTATTCCTGACCATAATATTGTAAAAGCAAGTAACTTGGAAGCAAAATTATTTCATGTCCTCCCTAATAGAGACACGCCTCTAGTAATGCTTTTTGAGCGTTTTCTCCTTTTGTGAAGTTGACCCTTTACTTGAAGTTGAGAGTAGTAAATGGTGTATGTCAAGTATTTTTGTCTTCAGGGTTATTCTCTGTCAAAGTTTTTTCTCTACTCTTGCTGTATTACACGTATCACTGTATTCCAGATTATTGTCAGTACGTAGATGATGGTTTTATTTTTCTTGTGACATTACACAAATGGACTTGTCTGGGATAATTCTAGTTAATGTAATTATGAACCTATGCATTTAGGTTATCCGTTTCTTTCAATTTCCGAATGTATGTATTGATTTAGGCTGATATGTTGTTTTCAATTCAGGACTGGGATAGACAGAACCCATCTCAGATTGTAACCGAAATGTGTGGTTTTGTAACAATCCTCTCTGGCACGTTTTTACTCCATAAAACCAAGGATCTCGGTGATAATTTATCTTCGGGAATAGGTATTTTTCTTATTGTTTCTTATTCTTTCTAGAAGCAGAACATTTTTTTTGGTTTTCGCATGTGCTTACTCAGCCTCATTTCTGATATTGGCAACCTTAAGCTGGATATACAGGCATTCCACCATCACACTCTTCACGCAATTCTAAGCGTCCTGAGGATGGTAGTTTCATATCTGAAGACATACCACTTCGTCGGCCAGATTCCTTTAGGACACCTGTATGAGGTCATTTGTATGGATACTTCATGTAATTCTCTTTGAGGATATTTCTTGTAATTCTCTTTGATAATTATTGGCAAAAAAAATGGAGATCCCTTATTTGGAGGAGTTTCTTCTCACTTTAGTGTGACCAGTCAAGTCAAAATATTAGATTCTGGTGCACGGGAGAACAGGAGGCCTATGTAATTATACAAAGCTCAAAGTGTAATCATGGTTGCAGAGTTGAGTTGTATAATCTGCGCTTCAGGTTTTGCCATTTTCATTTAAGATCCATTTTCCTAATAATCTGGACACAGCCAGCTGCTGCTTAGTAGCAAAGTGTATTTTCCCTCAATATTTATGGCAAGTTGCAAATCTCATCTGCTCAATTGGGCGTGTATTTTGATTTTTGTCAAAGAAGTACCTTTTCTTCAGAATGCTAAGCACATTATTACATCCTTTGTTCTACTTCATTAATTTAAAATTTGTATTGGTTTTTTTTTTTTGGCTCTTCATGTATGTTCTTAATCCAGAAAAAAGCTTGTAAAGTTTATGATGAACAGTCTACTTGATTGAATTTAGTCAGTGTTTGTAATCAGTATTAGCCCATTTTTATTTGAAAGATCGTTTAATTTCAATTGGCCTGCAGTGAACTGAACATACTTGATTGGCTTGTGCATTTGCTGATGCCTAGTATTTCTTTACCAAATCTAGTCTGCTTTATGGGTTCATATGCCCAGGCCCCACACAATTTCCAAAATGAAGATAATTCTCTGCCTCTCTTTTCTAATTTCGTTCCTAAGAATTTACAAATTGTGGCATTTTAACTAAATTATTTAACTAATTTTAATAAGTTCTTTGGTTTTATGTTTTTAATTAATTTTAACTAATCATTCCCTCCTGATAAAATTGTTGCTTTTTTGGTGGTAAAAACGGTTTTTGAAGTACAATATGACGCATACAAATTTAGTGTACGAGGTACCCTTTATACAAATATTTCACAGGCAAATTATTTGACATTTACCTTCTACATTAGTTTTAGAGTTCTCGCATTCCCTAATCAAAATCTTAATAAAAATTTTCAACAATTTTTCTTGAACTATACAATATTAAGAGCAATTATCAGGAAATTAATTTGGCCCATTTTAACAAAATAATTTGAATTAAAAAATCTTGAAGTGCCTTGGATTTCAATTATTAGCACTAAGCATCACCTATGTGGTGAAAAAAAAGAAAAGAAACTGATGAGAATTTTCTTTTGAAGTTATTGTTTGATCTGAAAGTAGTAGTTAGCCTTAAAAAAGTGTACTGTCAATGGGTGGCTTAGTTGATAATTTAATAAAATTTTGGAGTGTGCCTTAAATGCATATGGCAATTAAAAATAAAAGCTTCATTTAAGATGAGAAATATTTTTATCATATAATTTTGTTGGTTGTATTCAATTAAACTCAGCTTGTCATTTTTGTTGGTGATGTCTAAATTAATGGTATTTTTAATAAGTAAATTTTGAGTGATATATTATTAAGATTTCTAAGGTTTAAGGTATGACACTAAGATTTGTAGTTAAACATTTTTATTTTAATAGTTTTGATACATTTATTTTATATGAATAAGTATTTAATAAATTTAATTGTATTTGTAAATCTTATGTTTTTATATTGACATTTAAAAAATTTGTTGGTGTAAAATAAATTATCTAATTTGATTATATAAAACATCAAAATGGGGATTCTTAACATTGTCCTTAAAGTTTAACACAAGGAACTTTAATAGAATGCTAATGGGCTCCAACCTTGCATCTTTAGATTGTATTCTTCCCCATATATAACTTCTTCAATAATGTCAGTATGAGGTCGTTTGCATTTTGGTCACATATTGGTTCTAATAGCAAAAGGATGCATCCCTTATTATCCACTAATATAAGTTTTGCCTTGTGTAGTATGTTTGATAACCCTCTTGAAGCAAGAGACATTAAAAAATATGTAGGTGTTTTAAGAGAAGAAAAGATCAAAGCTTGTATGCTACCTGCAATGTTCATCAAACGATTTTATAAGGGCCATAACATTTTGCACCCTACTTATGACTTCATCAAGCAAGAACTATTTTTAGTGCATTAGCTACGAGAAGTCCTAATCACCAACTTCAAAGATAATGCCCAAACCTATGCTAACACTTCATCAAATTTTGTGTTTGATGTGAATTGTCCTTACGGATCTTGAGAACTTTCTCTTATTGTTACAGGAAGTTACCAATGAATGAGATCTTGGATGAACTTAGAACACACATAGCAAAGAAAGTTGCGGGGTAACCCTATAAAGCTTCATAGAGTGTCAATTTGGATGCTATGTGATAAGTTTTATACACCATTTAGCTAGTGGTAGCCACCCAACCCATTGCCCTGTTTAGTTTGACAAAAAAAAATGTCAGGTGAGTTTTTAACTATTAAATAACAAACTTTTTGTTTGAGCATTAGTTTGAAGATGATTGGTTGAATTCAAGTTCAAACGAGTGCCTTGCAACTTGAATAATTCTTGTCAGATTTGCTCATAAAGGTGGGATAATGAAAATTGGTAATGAAGTAGAATATACCATGAATATTGAAGACTTTGTTCAAGAATATATGTATACGTATATGCATATGTTATTTTATGATGAAGATAAATGAACTATTTGAGCCTTATCTAAATTTCTTACATGGTTATACTAGGTCTAAACAAGAACGGATTTTTGGAATGAAAATTGGGAATGACTAGAATTATGAAAGAAAGTTATGAAAACTAGATGTAGATACTAAAATGAAAGGGAAATATGAGACCAAGCTACACAACTCATTGGCTAGGACGTTACTGTGTTGCACTATCATCTAATCAACACATTGTTACCAAAAACAATGCTTTTAATTATTTAAGCAACCTAACAAGGGGCCGACCTGTCATGTCCCCATTTTGAAATAGGATTTAATCGTAAATAATAACTAAAAGAATAATAATAAAAGAAATATTCAAAAATATAATCTATCCTTAATATAATAATATATTATTAATATAGTAATATATTATTAGAATGATATAATGCATTATTATAATAATAATAATTAACAATATAGTTAATAATAATACTTATTAACAATATATAAATATATTAATGAAAATATATTATTTGACACATAAATACTTGTTCCATCAGATAAGTAATCGATATACAATATATACGATTAATGCTATTGTTAGAAGTTATTTGTATAATATTACCAACCAATATAATAATATTACTAATCAACAGTAATCACTATATAATTAACCTAATAATAATATTAATATATTAGTATCACTCACATTATTAATTAAAATGCAATATTAATAATACATACTTAATATCAAATATATCATTACAAAATTAATAATATTAA
>MU227600.1:243710-255194 GCA_018584345.1 Thuja plicata | reverse complement strand
CTCCCTACAGTCACGACTGAATGCGAAGCGTTGCTTCTCTTCCGCAGGAGGATATAAACGGCGATAGGGAATAAGACATGGGGGAGGGGAGGGGATGACCGTGAACAAGGGAAGGAGGACTTGAACTAATAAGTCAGCAAGGACAAAGAAATAATCAAACATTCGGACCTAGACAACAAAGGAAGAATAAGATCCAAACAACAATAGGAATAAAAAATCTAATCAGTTGATCACAAGAAAGAAAGGCATTTCATTACCGTGGGTCGATTTTCCTGACGACATCTATATTAATCGAGCTTATTATAGGTTGATTAAAATATTTCAAACTTTGGTGCACTCAGCGATACTGGGATTCGAAATCAAAGATATACTTTTAATGGTATCAAAATATTAAAGCATAATATAATAAGACATGACAAAGGTTATCTGCTGTTATTAATATTGGATGAAATTAAGTCTGAAATGATGATTTAAATATGCCTATGCATGACATTAAGTGTCAATTCAAATAATAAGAAGACCATAGTATCATGGAATGAAACAATGGTATTAATGTTCAGTGAAGCTTTCATTAACGGAAATGACTATATGCTTGAGGATTAGTATTGCGGCAATACTGAAACTTAATCCACTCATTATCAGACAACTAGAACAGATACGTAACATATAACAATACATCTCATAACTACAAAGTTATCATATCATGAAAGAGAACAAGCAAACGCTAATGGTCTTCATAGACTAATCGACATCGAGATATTGCATTCACTTAAAGAATATATGAATCATAGTGATATTTCAAATCAATTCATGTTATGTTCACTTAAGCATAGAGAAGTTAGGGAAAATGATTAACTCGCTGTATAGAGCGGAATTATAGAGATAAGTGGCCTTACATTTGGCACCTTTCTCCATTCGTTTTGAATATAAATAGTAGAGGAAAGACTCTTGCAATTGAACTTAAGGAAAATAGTCTCAAATTCTATAGGACTGGACTGGGACATTACACGACCCTTATCAAAATAAGGCCCGAAGGTGAAAATTTAGGCCATCAACATCGCATAGTCAACACAACATATGTTGACTATAAAGATAGAACACAAAGCACAAAGGCTAAGGCCTTAAAAGGAAGGGCCAAACTCACACCACAAGATAAGACGAGTGAGAGTTTGAAGAGCGGTTCTTCCTACGCCGTCAGACAACTGTCTATGCATTACTATCCTTAGGCTCCCCAACGAAGGGGACTTTGCTAAGGTAGTTGTTAACACAACGACTAGTGTTGAAGAAGCTGACCAATGTTAGTAGAAACTAGGTGCAGTATAAAAGTTGACACAATAGGAGTGGAAAGGTCCCCATGGGCATAAAGAGTTGCACCAATAGTATTAGGGGAAACAACCAAAGTTATAGCAGGAGAAAGACTCTGATTAGCAAACAAAAACCTGACCCCGATCAGTAGTAGGGGCATCATCAAGATTTTTAGGAGGGGCTTCATCTTTGTCAGCAGCCTGTGAGTCCTCAGGAGAAGAATCATAAAGAGAATCAGAAGCACAAACTGTCAAATGATCATCACTTGCATCCTTTCACCAGGTTGCAACACCTTTTCGACGCAGAGCACAATCAGTAGCCATGTGCCCAACAGAGAAGAAACATCGACAGCAAAATGGCAGACCTTAGTAATCCAGTGCTTAAGTCCATGGCCTTTCCCCATTCACGAGCACCATGTCCCCTGAAAGCTTTTGGAGATATCCATATCAACCAAAATGCGAGGGAAATTAACATGGCCCATAGTAGTCATAACTTCACCCACCTTGAAGAAATGACCAGGAGAGTTTTCGATGGCCTCTAAACAAGACATCTCCTAGAAATGGAGTTGGAGATTAGGAAGGTGTGTTGGCATCTGATGAAGATGATCATATCCTAGATCATTTGGTGAATGTTGTAGTGTTGTCATTGATGGCAACAAGTCTACTTCACAGGCCAGTTCAGATATACCGGTTATGAAGGTGGCTACACAAGAATTTAACTAAGTATCCGGTGTACACGTGATAATACAATTTGGGATGGTAATTTTGGTGTGTGGTGATAATCTGAAGGATTCAGATGATGGCTATCTTACAGGCAGTATCTATAGTCATATTTACCTACATATATGATCGCGTAAGCTGATTCAACACACAATTGGAGATTTGAGGCAAACACCAGTGATATCGACAAGAACAGTCAACCAATTTAGTCAAGGTGATAAAATCGAGGTAGCGATCAATTATGTGTCAAAGTTTGAGTTACTTGTGAATTGTTTTGTTGAGGACTGACCTCAAGGAGTTCAATTTCCAATCTTGGCGTGATCGCTTATGAAGTTTATTAGGATTTGGAGGCCGACATCAGGTAACACGTTTTAGGGTTATTCCAATGATCTAAATATGTGTATAAAAGATGAAATTGAGATGTTGTTGAGAGTAGTTGTTGATGTGATGATTGTAGTGGTTGTAGTGGATGTTTGTGTGAACAAAACAATGTTGAAGCAGATGTGTCAAGTAGAGTGTGCTACTTTTAGATCAATTTATTTGAGTTCATTCTCAAGGTAAGTCCTAACCTGCTTGGGATCAAAATCCTCTAATAAGGTTACTCCTAACATGGTATGTAGGATCCTAACAGGTCTGAAGACTAAATCCTTTAACATGGCGACTCCCAAAAGAATTTTCAAATCCCTTCACAGGGTAGTTCCTAACAAGACTTTTATAATAGCTTCTAACTGGGCTAGAGATACTCTTAACCGGGTATGCCCTTAAAAAGGTGGTTGTAATGCTCCTAATAGGGCAAGACTTATTACCATGCACTAGTGCGATTTGTGGGTGATAATTCTCACCGTGGTTTTTCCCTCTAACAAGGGTTTCCACGATAAAATGTTGGTGTTATTGTGTTGATTTCATGGATGTATATTTCGGTATGCTTTTATGTTATACTTAGCTTTGTATGTTGGTTACTTTGGAAGTTTATGAAATGATTTTGTAGATCCGTGGTTATACTGATTCTCCCCCCTCTCAATGCCTTATAATACTAGCAATTGGTATCAGAGCCAAGTTCCCTTGAAGAAGCCTAACAACTTGGGAATGATTCTTAAGGGAGATATGGAGAGTTTAAGACATCAAATACAACTTGAAAAGAAATTTGAAGATGCATAAGAGTTTATTGATCATTTGAAGGAGAAACTCAAGCAATCAAGAGCTAAGAGGTTTGAGCTTGTTCAACAATTATCTGAGAGACAAGATCTCATTGATTAGCTATATGAAGAAAGTGGGTATGAGGAATCTGAGGCTGCCTTAGAAGCTTTAACCCAGGAGAATAAGAAATTGCACGGAGACAAGAAGAATCTAAAGAGAGAGTTAGAAGTCTTGTCAATCAAGATGGGTGAAGAAATGGAAGCAAGGAAGGCTGCAAAAGAAGCAAGGAAAGTTGCAGAGGAAACCCTAAAAGCTAAAATAGATGAGCTTTTCAAATCCGAACAAGAAGTTGGTACATTTCATTAACATCTACATGAGACAAATGAAGAAAACCAAGAAGCCCTAAGACATAATGAGAATCTGAGGAAAAAAAATGAGCAATTGAAAGGTGAGTTGAAGGCTGCTAATGATTTACTCAAGAAATTCAATGAGAGCTCTGCAAAGATGGATGAAGAACTGAAGAAACATATGATGAATGGAGAGAGTCATGGTTTAGGCTGCACTAGTCATGAGGTTGGTGAATCTTTAGGTACCAAAAGGACTTATCAAGATGGTAAGACTGGAGCTAAGGTGAATAAAAGGAAATCTGGTAAGAGATCTTATAAGCCAGTTTGTTTTAGTTGTGATAAGGTTGGACATACTTCTAATGTATGCAAGAAAAATGTCAAATCTAGTATTCCAAGTGTTAGATCTAATGCTAGACCAAGTAATTTTCATGGTTATTGTTACAATTGCAACAAGTATGGACATAGAGCTAATGAGTGCAGGACAAGGATGAACAATCAATGGTTACAACTGAGCCAATAAAGTCCTTATCAAATGAGAAGCAATGGAATATTGCATGTTCACATTGTCACAACTATGAACATACACCGATCAACTATAGATTGAGGACAAATAGAGGCAGTTTATGACCTTGGAGATCAACATGTATGACATGTTTTCATTGTCACAAGATATGACACATTGCAAGGTTTTGTAGAGAAAGGAACAACAAGGTGAATCGACCAGTTAATCAATCAGACAAGCAAAATGGAAAGTAGATTGTGAATATTGAAGAGACCAAGAATCAGATGAAGAAGATTTGGAAAAAGAAGAGTGAAGACAAACCATCAGAAGATACCACATCTTCACCAGGTGTGGAGAATTCTTCATCTAAGTCATCATTGACTTAGGGGGAGCGAACATTGTTGAATCTATTGAAGACCCCCTAGATCCATGTTTAGTAAGTTCTATTCACATATTTAGATGCATATGATTGATTTGATTTATGGTATGAAATTTTGTTTGACCGCCAACAAGATTTTAGAAATTATATAATGTTTTGTTAGTGACCGATGATGCAATTAATGTTGTAGAGTGAAGGCAAATAAAAGGTGTTTTTTAGGTCTTATTGTGCACCCACGTGTTTGAAGAGAATATACATAGCACCAAAAGTGTAGTTTGAGTAGATTAACAATGATTATGACGACCATATTAGGATTTGAAGAAGGATTGTGTGAAGGAAACATCAAGGGTTTGAAGTTTCGTCGAGTGGTGGTTGTCAAAGATATTTATTTGATCTTTTGAGCTTGAATTTTTTGATTGAAAGATGGATACACCAATCATTGTAGAATTATTGAGAGGCAAAGGCCAAAGTTTAAGAAACATCCATTCAAATCAGTTGAAGATGATCCAAAGGGTGCCCTATCTAGTATGTCCTATGGTGTGATACACATAGAAGATGTTAGATCATACATTCATTGTAAGTTTGAAGATCTAGGTGAATCTCATATTCATTCATTGTATGAGAAGTTGTGTAGTGATATGGTATTGAAGGATGAGCACCAAGTAGTTGTAAATAGGGGTTTCACTCATGCGATCAATTTACATGATGAGTTTGAGGAAGATCAAGCCAGATATGTGTTGAGCCGAGTGCATGACCCATTTATGTGGCTTGATCATCCACATAAGATCACTAAGGAGGCCATACATGCTATGATGGGTTTTTGTGCAATCGGTGAGGTACCGGTACTTAGGTCAATCTCACAGGATGTAGTCACAAAGTTAATTGAATTGAAGTTGGATAAGAGAGCGATGAAATCAATGATATCCCTGATCTGAATGTGAGATTTGCATCTATGGTGATAGGATACAAGGTCTATCAGTCCAGGAAAATCAACAACGTGCCCACTGTTGCAATCCACAGTGCATATAGAATGGGGATAGAAGATGCAAAGTATGATTTATGTGCTGCGATGAGAGATCAGTTATTTATGAACTTGGAGAAGATTAGAAAGGATAAGAGGCAAGTATTTAAATTCAGCCAATTGATTATGTGATTATTCTTTTTTTTCAAAATTTCTTTCCTGGTGTTGGAACTATTAATTGAATAAAAGGTACACCAGTTGTAGTTCAACTAAAGAATTGTATTAGATAGTTGGGTAATAGTGTTAATGAGAAAGTTTGGGGCCACTTTAAAGATTTTTAGAGTAGGATGCATCAAAGGGAAAGGATACCAGCTCATATTGTTGAGAAATACAAGGATGATATATGTTTTGTGGTCGATAGTGAAACCTGTCAGATGGAGGCAGTAGTGCCTAGGACATCTTGGGCCATGCCCATGAGATCTGAAGTAGAAGATGATGTGATAATCTTACATGCTGAAGATTTACTGTCAAAACCAATCGCTCCAATTGGGCCTAGATTTGCAACCTCTGAAGAGAAGAGAATGGAAGTACATAGCAAATTGACCATTCTGGTCCTTGAGAAGAAAACAAGAAAAGAAGTAGAACAATTTGCACTAAAGAAATACTTTACACAGGAAGCTATAAAAAAGGCAAGAGCCAAACATGTTGCAGAAAAAGATGGATCATCAAGAGTAGCAGCTATAACAGTAGATGAAGATGTAGAAGTCATTTCTTCTACAACCAGTAGTGCTCCAACCGGTAGGAAAACAAAAAGTGCCACAGTTATAGTGAAGAAGGAGAAAATAACTCTTACAAAGGCACCTGTCAAAGGAAAGAAAAAGCCTACTCAAACTGAACCTATAAAGGTGAAGGAGACCACAGGTAAACGGAAGAAACAAAAGGCTCATAAATTTGAGAAGATTGAAGAAGAAACAAAAGAAGAAGGAACTGAATTTGATGAAGAACAGGCGAAGATGAAGGAAAGTGGTAAAAAGTCAAAGGTAGTTGGTACTCCTACCACTAAATCTGTCAAGCCTGATTTTGGAAAATATATTTTTGTTGACAATATTGTTGAAAGAGTCAAGAAGTGGGGTGTACTTGTTGGTGTATGGAAATATAATGACAAGGTAAATGAAGAAGACATGAGAAAGATTGAGGATGCAATTTTGTTTAGTATGCAAAAACTAAGTAAAGAATTTATTGAATTGTAAGGAGAAATCCCTCCATCTCTGTATAACAAGATTGAAGCTAGGTGGCGTACAGTTTTAAAGGAAGATGAGGAAATAATTGAATATAACTTAGTCCAATAACAACCGGAGATGTCTAAAGAGGAAATCAAGGAGACACTTAAGAAAGTTAGACCTGGATTCAAGACTAAGTCAAGAACTATAAGATTACTGATTGGCGATTCTCAATTTGTGCAAGAGGAAACAGTAAGTGTTCTAAAGAAATTCTTGGGACTTACTAAAGAGAAAGAAGATGAACAAGACAAAGTTGAAAAGGAAAGAGGAAAATATGATAATGAACCGAAGATTACACACACCGATGATGGATTAATGGTGGATGGTGTGAAGATCATACTTGATAATGTTTATTTGGATGAGCCCAAGGACACTATGGACACCACAAGTGATATTCCTGAAGAACAAAGAGACACTACACTCATGGATGATACAGAGGAGCTTAAGGATACAATTGATGAACAAGTGTATATAGGAACAAACAAAGTGACGACTGATGATACCAAAATCGAAGTTCCTACTGGTGAGCAACAACTAGGACCAACAACAGAGGCAACCGATGAAGCATAAGACAAGGAGAAGCAAGGGCATACACATAAAATGTATGTGCAGAAGGAAGGAGATCAAGAAAGGCAAGAACCAAAAAAGGAGAGGACAACAGACAACGAAAAGAAAAATGGTAATATCTTCTATATCTATTGTTCAACAAAGTTTTGATAAAATGGATAAAGATGATATATTGTCTGATCTTGTGCGTAAGGCAACTTATGATGAGAAGAATGCACACCTATTAAACAATTAGGTCAATTGGTGATAGCTGCAAGTGAACAAATACAAAGTATAGAGGATGCAACAACAATAAAGGTAAAAAGTGAGTATGAAAGGAAGAAATTAGAGAAGTTAGTCCAGCATATTGCACTTCACAGAGGCAGATTAACAATTGAGATTAACATGGTGAAACAAGCGCTGATAGAAGTTGGTAAGATTCTTACTTCAATTTCTGATTTTCACACTTTTTGAAGGACTTAGAAAGGAAGAGATGTGAAGATCAACAAGAGCTAAGGCTGTTGACAACAAATTTTGATCTAGTGAATCATTCCATTACACATTTTGGAACATCAGTGAATAGTATTAGTCACAAGCTCAAAAATTATCATAATGAGCAGGAGAAAAGGGTCTCAATTTTGTTAGAGCTGCAGAGTCTACTGATTCTAAAGTTGGATTTTTTTTAGAAAGGAGTTAAAGATGCAACAATAATATCAACTCTACCTGATATGAGTATAGTGGATGCATTGGATGAGCTAGCATATCTACTAACTGGTCAGATAGTGATTACTGAGCATCTCACAAATTTATGGGAGACTGATCTACAGGTCAATGACCAATTTTGGTGATGTATTTAGTAGATTGTAATCGGTATATGCTACTCTTTGAATAAATTTTGTCATGATCATTTATTGTAATACCTTTGTCATTGTTTTCAAAGGGGGAGAAGATAGTAAGGGGGAGAAGATCGAGTGGGACTAGATAGAGTAGTATATAGTGAAAATTTGGCTACTATTTTGTCAGAGGGAGCATTACAAACATGATCTATTTTTAATTACTATAGGGGGAGTAATCCTAAAGTTTAAGCTTTGTACTTCTGCATTTTTGTTTTACTTAGTCAGACACTCAACAAATTTTTCTAAGTGTTGCCATCAATGCCAAAGGGGGAGATTTTTGGCATCTGATGAAGATGATCATATCCTAGATCATGTGGTTAATGTTGTAGTGTTTTCATTTCTGGCAACAAGTCTACTTCATAGGTCACATCATATATATCGGTGATGAAGGTGACTACACAAGAATTTGACTAAGTATCCAATGTATCAGTGATAATACATTTTGGGATGGTAATTTCAGTGTGCGATGATAATCTGAGGGATTTAGATGATGCGATCTTATATGAAGTATCTACATAGTCATATTTACCTACATCTATGATCACATAAGCTAATTTAACACACAATTGGAGATTTGAGGCAAACACTAGTGATATTGTAAAGAACAACCAACCGATTCAGCCAAGGTGATGAAATCTAGGTAGTGATCAATTATATGTCAAATTTTGACTTATTTGTGAATTGTATTGTTGATGGCCAACCTTGAGGAGTTCAATTTCCTATGTTGGCATGATCGCTTATGAAGTTTTTTAGGATTTGGAGGCCGAAAATAGGTAACGTGTTTCAGGGTTATTCCACTGACCTAAATGTGTGTATAAGAGATGAAATTGAGATGTTGAGAGTATTTTTTGATGCAATGATTGTAGTGGTTGCAGTGGATGTTTGTGTCAACAGAACAATGTTGAAGCGGATCTATCAAGCAGAGTGTGCTACTTCAGATCAGTTTATTTGAGTTCATTCTCAAGGCAAGTTGTAACCGGCTTGTGATTAAAATCCTCTAACAAGGTTACTCCTAACAAGGTATGAAAGATCCTAATAGGTCTGAAGACTAAATTCCTTTAATAGGGTGACTCTCAAAAGGAGTTTCAAATCTCTTAACAGGGTAGTTCCTAACTGGAATTTTGTAATAGCTTCTAACTGGGCTAGAGATACTCTTACTGGGTATGCCCTTAACAAGGTGGTTGTAATGCTACTAACAGGACAAGACTTATTGGAGCACTAGTGAGATTTGTGGGTGATAATTCCACTATGGTTTTCCCTCTAAAAAAAAACAAAGGTCCTATCAACAATTGTCATATTTAGGATAAAGTATTTAATATTTAGCTAGAATAAGGTGAATTAGTTCCTAGCTAACATTTCCAATGTAGTTTCAATTAGATACCTAGATAATTTCAGTCAAAGACCACTAATGGTGGAATTGACTACCATTGATTGGACATTGTTTGTTATAGGGTCCATTAGTGAATGAGATAGTAATGGGTAGTTGAATGCTATAAAATATTGACATAAATGATTATTTAATTTTAGCTAGATACCCATAATAAAGGAATTGACTTCCATTAATCATGGATAACTAGAGTTAAGAGGATTATTTAGGTAGTGCTATGAAGAGGAGAGTTTCAATTGATCATTACAACACAAACACACTTGATTCTATTTTAGAACTTGGATGCTACCATAGTAGTAGGATTTCTTGAGATTAAAATCTCAATCTCTTTTAAATCAACATCTCATTATAATATAAACCCTCCAAGACACTTAATATTACACATGATTGCAACAAAATTATTCTAGGAACTTAGTAATATTAGGCAATAACAAATAATATGCAAAGAGATGGGTGACTATAAGTAGTATAGATTATTTCTAAATATTTTACATAGGGTAGATTTCTATATCAAACATGATAAAGAAAAACATACTACACAATTTTGTGTTACTTTATCAAATTTTAAATAAAAAAAACAAAAATGAAAAAAATCAAGATTTACCTCCTCTAAAGAGTTGTCACCATAAATTTGGCTGCATACTCTATCATTTCTTGTCAAAATGTGATCATTGTGCTATGATGTGTCATGTATGATCAAAACTATCTATATCTCAAGGTGAATGTGCAAATGACGTGTCATTATCATGTTTCACCTTGCTATTAATAGTTAGGGTATATTAACCACTATACAAAATCTTTCAATTTGCTTAATTACACTCATGCCATTAATCATGATAAATGACATTATTGATGATGACATGATACTTTTATAAAAAAATTATGAGTTTTATGTGACGCTCTATTCAATTACAACCATTAGTTTTGTTGTGACGACATTTATGACTCACATGCTTATGATGGGTATAATATTTACAAACTATTCTCATAGACCCTATTCATTCATATACCTCAATGTAGGTGACCCCATCATGCAATTATCCATGTCCATGTCCGCTTTAATTTCGCTTATTCCATATATAAGTACTCATATTCCTCTCCTTCTATAGGGCATGTCGTATCATGCTTTGATGACATATCCTCACTACTTAATTCTTATGATTATGTTATCAGTAGAGGCAAGCCCAGGGCATCTTATCCCTTTGTCTATTTATCTTTACATTTTTATCTCTTTATTTATATAATTAATGTTCTTACATGAGATGCTACACATATTACTCCGTACATGGTTCTTGTGCTTACATGATGACACTTTTGTTATCCACGAATTTGTTTTGCATGTAAATTTTTATTATGTTATATTTTTATATAATAGCTCTGAAATCCTAAGAATTTGTGCAACACATGTTTTGTAGTGCTGCCCCAAGACTTTGTTCTCCATCTCATTTTTCTATGGTGTATATTTCTTATTCTATTTCGTTCAATTTTTTATTGGACGTGAGAGAGACATCAACTAGATAGTGGTTATTCCAAATAGAATTATTATTATATAGTACAACAAGCATCTCATTCTATATTAGGGGAGGTATTCATAGTAAAAACTAAGAAAATAACAGACAAAATTACCATACACAAAATATTAAAATTAACAAATATTAACAACTGCTATTTGTTAAGGAAATTGGATCAGAAGATATTATAAAACTATTGTATATAGATAGTTGATATTCGCTGTAGAATACAATTGCCGTTGTGATTGATTGATTGTACAACGAATATCAACTATATATATTAAATCGAATGAGTATCGGCTATTAACAGTCATATCTTATTATCATTGGCGACTGTTGATAACAACTGATATAATTAACATGTTTCACTGTTTAGTATAACAGTCAACATTTTATTATAACAGTCGGCATTAATAAAATAAGGTATGTACAGTCACGATACTTATCGTGACTGTCATACATGAACAGTCACGATTTATCGTGACTGCCATGTATGTCAGTCACGATAGGTATC
>MU227600.1:204166-234112 GCA_018584345.1 Thuja plicata | reverse complement strand
TTTACACTGATCTAAGGTTTCAAATTTATCTTTATCACCAGTCATGTGATGTGAACAACCACTGTCAATGATCCAATGGTCACCTTTACTCATATAAGAAATTAGTGCAGTTTTCTCATCATCATCAAAATCATCTTTCATAGCAACATACACAACCTCTATATCATTTCCATTAGTATTTTCAGATTCACTGTCAGAAGCTTCTTCAGCTATATAACAAGATTTCTTACCTTTGTCTTTGTAATCTTTATACTTTCTGAAGTCTCGATCATCCTTTCTATCTTTGTACTTGATGTCCCTTCTTTCATCTTTGTCATTCTTATCAAGACATCTTGCAGCAATATGACCAACTTTGTTACATGAAAAACAAATAATAGGAAGTTTACCTTTGAATTTTCCTTTTCCTCTAGATAGTCTTTTTGCCATGAGTGCTTCAAGTTCTTCCAGATCATCATCTGTAGTTTCGCTGTCACTGTTCACACATTTCTTTCCTTTCTTTGATTTGTTAAGGACCAACTGGGATCTAAATGTAGATTCAATAGCTTGTGGAGTGTAGTTATCCAAATTTGACATCTCAAATGCAGTAAGTCTGCCTACCAGACCTTCCAAAGTCAAATTATTATTAGGAGTACATATTAACTCTTGAATTGCATAGACTCTAATAGAATATACATGAAGAAGAGTTCTTAGTACCTTTCTCATAATGGTGTTATCATCAATGGTTCCCTTAGCTCCTCTAATATCATTTACAACTTCCTTTATCCTACCTTAATATTGAACTATATTTTCTCCTTCTTGCATTTTAATTTCATCAAACTTACCTCTTAAACTTTCAGATTTGGCTCTTAGTACATTTGTATCTCCTCCATAGATGGTTGCAAGGGCATCCCACATTTTCTTTTTAGTTGTACAATTCTTTATGTCTTCAAACTCATGATAGTTTAGAGATGATGCAATTTCCAACATTGCTTGATTGTGTTCCTGCTTTTCTCTTAAATGTGCAACTGTGGCAGGTGTAGTGGGGGCTACATAATCATGTTCAACATAGTGCTTAGCAAAATCTCCAATACTAGCCAAATGCAATTTCATCAAACTCTACCATGAAGGGAAATTATCTTTGTTCAACTTTGGTACCTCCTTTTTATACATCTTGATCTTTTTCTCCAAGTACCTTCAAACTCTTTTCAAGAGACCAAAGCTTTGATACCAATTGTTAGAATAAATTTAGAATAACTGAGAGGGGGGGTGAATCGGTTATCCTCAGGTCTAGATGTACCAAGTTAAACTTTATACCACTTTGAACAACTCATATTTTCCCGACAACAATAGCATAAATCAACAACATACATATGCAGTTTTACTGTTCAAATGTAATCAACTTGCAGAAACTTAACAGTAAAACACACCATAAACATTCACACAAGTTGACACCAGTATTTAACATGGAAACCCAATTTGGGAAAAACCACCAATAACATGCTATCAAGTTTTCACTCTTCTGAAGTGAGCTCTGTTAGGAGCCAACCCTGTTAAAGGTTACAAAACACATTGCTAAATGTGACCTGGTTAAAGGATTTAATCACCCTATTAGGAGTGGCCTTGTTAGAGGACTTAGAACATTCCACATGAATGTCACCTTGCTCAAAGGATTTATGCAATGACTGTTAGGTCAACCTGGTTAAAGGATTTTGACTGATACAATGGTTAAAAAGTAATCAACATGTGTGATCTGATACATACAAATTACTTTGCAAATCCAGATCCAATTCAGTTCTAATTCTAATTCACTGAGTGGCCTCCATTCTCATTTCAATCTTCAAATCTTCTTGGAAATCCATCAAGCAATCACTCTCGCAGCTCTCTACTTCTCTTGTTCAACCTTCTCTGCTAGATCATGCCAATCAGTCAATTGACTATGCAATCCTCTTGCATACATTTAGCACATGCATACACTCTTCTTGAATAACCCCTTGAGGTTATTATATACCTCTTCATCTAGGTCAAATAAATATTTTTTCGCTTAATCAAGATCGTAGATCTTAAGTTAGGTTAGATCCAACGGATCTTTCCATCTTTACATTTAATTTTCTTCTACAAAAAAATCACTAATTAAATCTTTGATCCATGCATTAATCACGGTTACCCGTGCATTTAAATAGTGTGGACCAATTGTGCTTATCCTTAATTAACTTTACATATCCCAATAAAATCAATTATGTTGGCCAGAGATCTCAAACCTCAACAATTACCATAATGATGCTGCTCGACCAACACTGTGTTCTTCCGCTCGGTCATCATTGGTTTCCTCGACAATTTATTGGCACCCGGTCATCACTGACTTCGTTCGGCATAAACTGTCATCAAAAGATAAACAACACATTACTTTACCAATGTGCCAACTGATCAAATACCCTTGTGATTTCCCATAACTCAACCATTCCACTTGGTCTTCTTGTTAAATATTGTTCATCAATCAATAGATATGGTACTCAAACAGATAGAAATAGTCTCACCAGTTAAGGTTTGACATCAATGACAAAACAACAATTGTTTCCATTGTAGCTTTCCAACACTAGTTTCGTCAGTCACATTAAAAAGTTTACTAAGCACTTTGGAAAAAATTCTAGATATCAATTTTCTTCACATATGTACTAAAAAATATATTTATTATTCAAGTTCATTTTCATGAAAATCTATCTGATCTTGACCCTTGTAGATTAGATGGATCTAAACCTTGAACATGAAATTATCTTTTTTGAACTAGATTTGTAGATTTGATCGATTTAAACCTTGAACATGAAACTATCTGTATTGAATTTGATTTGTAGTTTCTATTCACCTTAATGTGTAGAACTTGTGTTTGGAAAGGGTAGTGTCAAAAGATATCAATTAGGATCTTGCTAGTCTATGAGTTTCTATTTTGGTAAAACCCTTGTTTTGAAGTCAATGGTATGAAACAAATCATCGAATATCTGTTGATGTCTAAGATGATAATGCAATCTAATGATGAAATATTCATTATGTATTGTGCTCTCTATGCAATTTCTAAATGTCTCCTCAATGGTTTAATAAATTATAATTTATCCCAATACGCAATACCTTTAGTGCATAAATTATTATGTTTCATTCTTGAAACTCAAACCATAATATCTTATTGGAGGGAGTTGTCTTTGGATTAGGTTTTAAATTTTTTAAATTTGAAACTTTAGGGTCATTTCCACACTCATGGAACTAAATTGGGTTGGTTTTTGTGTCACAAAATTTACTTGAGATAATGAATAGATGTAATGACAATTAGTACCATGCGTGGGGATTTATGTAGGTAAAATTATGTGAAATTTAAGTTATATGATTTTTTAAAGTGTTTGTAGAGTAAGGGATTCGTTAAAGGTTCCAAAGAGAAAATATTCCTTACGCTACCTCACTTCTACTAACGCTCTAGAGAGATAGGGGATCTAAAAAAATAAAATTATATAACTACTATAATCTAACCAAAGAAATGTTGTAATTGAAATAAAAAGTGTTTTGTTCGTGGGTGGTGTGGTGATTTGGTTCTATTTTCAATAGGTGTTTTTAGTGGTTTTAGTTTGGTTAGGAATGATTTTTAGGTTTTTTTCCATTTGTTTCCAAGATCTATGCATTTTTTATCCTTGGTTGGGGTTTATTTTCATGTGGCTATGGGTTCTACGAGGCCTTGAGAGTTGGGAGTGGGGTTTCTTCTGGGTGTGGCTCTTTGGTTTTTTTTTTTTTCTAATAGAGAATCAGGGTGTATCCCCGTACCAGAAGATCTTTAGTAATTTGGAAATGGTAGATCTGTTTCCTTCTCTACATGAAAGTGCTAAGATGCACTCAAGTGATCTCAAACTGGGGAAATTGTTTCTTCTTCTAAAGGAGGTCCATAAATCAAGAAGATGAATGACTATTTGGAGAGGTGCCAAGATTGCCTTGTTCTGGTTATTCAACCTGAATAAGTCTCAAACAATGTTTATTATTTGTGCAACCATGCCCCAATATGAAAACTTATGGGTCTTTGACTTTCCTTGCTAGTTTTATAATCCCAGGCTCATTAGATTTAGAATTTGGAAGGAAACATGGAGATTTTGTTGGTGGCTAGTAGTTCTTTTTTGATTTTTTTTTCTTGCATGATGGATAGGAATAGGGATTTTGAAAGGGGCCCTTATTTCTTTAATCAACTGGGGATCTTTATCAAACTTTGGCATGTAGGCTTCAACTCTACTAGGGATCTCCCCTCAAGAGTGGTCTTGGGGGTTTGGTTGCCAAGGCTTCCACTGAAGTTTTGGAGGGAAGACATTCTTCACTCAATCTCAATGCTTCTTAGAAAACCAGTGGGTTTAGTTATACAAAATCGGGATTGAAAATTAATTTATTATGCACAAATTTGTGTAGAATTTGATTTAAATAACCCATTACCAGACTTTATGAAAATTTCTTTGGGATCCTCTTCCTGGATTCCACAACTAGATTACAAAAAGTTTGCATTCACATGCAAAATTTTTCATGAATATAGAGTGCTTAATTATGATATATGTGAAGGAAAATAATGGTATCTACACTTTGAATAATAGGAGAAGGGGAGAGGAAGAAATTTCTAAGAGACTGGATAGTTTTCTTTTCTCTTTCTTCTAGTTGAGCAATAGATGGAACACTAGTTTGGAGATCTTTCCAAGTTTTGAAATTGAGAGCTTCATTGTGTGGAAGAAGATTGTCACCATACTTTAGGAGACCATTTTAGAAAATTACAATATAATTCTCTTGTGGATTCTTGTGATCTATCTATAGTGAGGAATGATCTTAGTTTAGTTGGTGATGGGATATAATATTCTTAGAGGAAAAGATCGAGAAAAACTAAACAAAAAATTCATAGAGAAGGAAGATGGCTCCCTCCCCCTAAGAGAGTTTCAGAGGTTAATACCGATGGGAATTCTAGAGGGAATCTTGGATAGGCAAGAATTGGTGGCATTGACAGGAGCAATGATGGGAATATTGTGGTTTTTTTAATATATAAAGGAAAACATTCAAATAATTTGATGGAGGCCCTATCTATTTTACATGGTGTTGAGAGAAGGTTCTCTTTAGGTTGGAAAATGATTATTTGCGAGTCTGATTTATAGATTGGGGTTTATATGTTGAATGATTTTCAACTAGTTGAATTGTCTTGGCAATTAACCTTTTTGTGTAAGCAGACCCTGAATCTGTGTGCATCCTTGGATTATATTTCTTTCTATCACATTCCTAGCGAGTGGAATTAAGTGGTTGATTGTTTGGCTAAGTGGGCTTCTGAGAGATTATAGAGATGGTATGTGGATAATTGGGAGGCTCTACCTATAGATTATTTGGATATTTTAGGAAATTTAAATAGAGATGATGAAAAATTTTAATTGCTCCTTCCAATTTTGTTCATTTGGGGACTCACAACGCTTTCCTTATTTGGAGTTTATTGTGGGCCTGAGGCCATTTGCTCTATATTTGTTGGTTTCACTTGAATAAATTTTTACAACTTTTGTGAAAAAAGAGTTCATATTATGGAGACACATTAGAGAATTTCATTCATTCATAATATAGTTTAATCATTCATTACATTTGACCAACACCATTCTCTCATTGCATTTTTTTGAGGGGTGTATATAGTTGTCTTACATTGCATAATTGTATTATTTTTGTCAAAGGCATCAAGTTTTTTCAACAATATCCTCCACCATTATTTATCTTCAACACCTTGATATTTATATTGATCATTCTAATTCTCCACAAGATTCTCAAAATTCTCAAAATAAATGACGATTTCATATTTATGCTTTAGAAAATAGATCAACATTTTTATAGATAAATCATAAATAAAAGAAATATAATTAAAAAAATTGTAAGTGAAAATAGACCTAGATTAGAGTAGCACTATCACTATGGATTGAATCTAACACACTTTCAAATCTAAAAGAGATTGGAAAAATTAAATTTTTTTATTTTTTTTTGTAAATATAATGCTTAAAAAAATAAATTTTAAAGAATAATTAGTTGATTTCTCTCTATAAGACTTTTATTTTCAAGAATTTGTGCGTTTTCTCATCAATGTGGTCCAGTGTCTCATGACACTAAATATATGTAGTTGCATCAAAGTGTCAAAAATTCTCAATACAATTTCCCTTTATAAGAAGCACAACCCATGAAATATTTTGCACCCTTTTTTGTTAAAGGCTTTCCACACACACATATCATTCATCCTTTTCATGGATAAAAAATTATGTTACAATCCTAGGATATGTAGATCTTTTGAAAATCCCTTTTAATATTCCTATCAAAAATATTATTTTGAAGGATCTACATTTAATAATGCTAGCAATGCATGGTTACCAAAGAAGACATTTCCACCATCAATCCTCATATTTTAAAAATAATTCACTATGTGGATTCACATTTTAAAAGAGGTACTATAGTGAATCATCCATGCATATTGAACTATGATATTTAAAAAAAAAAAATCACATTCATGTGTATCATCTCAACATAAACTTAATCGATGCACTGCAACCTTCCCTTGTATGCACAATGCAATGCTAATATTTTGCACACATGGATGCGATGCTCAATATAATGATATCACACACATCTACACAAGAATCACTTCTAATATATCGATGCAACTTCATACATGATAGTTATGCACACATGCTCTATTAAAGTCACATGACTTGAAGAGTCTATTTTTACTTTCACAATAGTATTTATAACTTTTAAATCAACCACTTAGCATGGTGCATGTCTTTCAACTAGGAAACACATGTACCTAAACTAATGTGACTGCATTAGCTCCACATATATATATTAAAAAATGATCACTCTACTTCATAAGATCATGATAGCTAATTGGCACCATAATTTTATCTATTATTTTATTTATCCTTATCTTTTTATTCCTTTTATATTAGGCTTTTCTTATCAAAATTTTAATGTAATGGTAGATTTATGGAGAGATGTAGACCCCATTTTGTCCCTGTATACACTTTTTATCTTGCTTCTTTTTCTTCTTATTGCCATTCTCCTTTGATCTATGAACAAACAAGGAATCTAATATACAAAATCAATATTTTTTAATTAAAAAGTAAGGATTAAGGAATATTTATTTCACAAAAAAGGTATAAGAGTACAATTTCAGTGTTATCCATTTAAAACATCATAGATATTTTATTGAATAAGACTTAATCTTTACCACTTTTTCAGTTATTCAATTTTGAAGAGGATTAGGTCCAACTTATTTTAAGAAATATAAAAAGAAAATAGGAAAAAATCATGAAAATATTTATATATATATTAATCTTCATTTTATTATTCAAATCCATACTTCTTATTATTATTTAACAATTTTATCATCCTTTTACTTTTTGAATTCATAATTCTTAATGTTATATAATTTTATACATTATTAGTTTATTCTTAATAACTAAATTGACTAGAACTCATCTTACATAAATTTTGAAATATAACAATAATGTTGAATTTATACAAATAATACCAATCTATTTGAATGTAAAGATATGTAAAGACATCATGATATCAGATTATGAAAAAACTATGAATTTGCAATGCAATAAAATTGGATAGCCTGCAATATTTGTGAGACTAGTACATAAACCAGAGCACTCTTCTTTTTTACTAAACACTAGCAATATTTGAATATGAAAATTTCATCAAATAAATCATACCTCAAAATTCAGCCAATATAATGTTGTAGTTTAGGAGGAAATTGTGGAGTAGCCTTCTTATCCCTTGGTTTCAAAAATGTACTCCTTTTTATGCTTTTGAACCAATCAAACGTGACATTACCAGATGTAATGAGATAGGATTTGTAAATCCTACCACGAAGCTAATAAGAGCTTCTATGTGGGTACTAGAAATTTGGAATTGTGTTTCATCTGTGACTTGTGCAAATTTTGGCACTCAAATGCCATCTTCAACAGATGCAAAGTCTCGACCACCATTGCTTCTTTGGTCAACATATCCTTTACAAACACGTTATCTCCTTTATTATTCCTCGTCTCTTCACTGGACAAAACTCTAATCTGTCATGCCCTTCTCCATTGACGAACTATGTGAGCAGCACCCAAAGAGTTTCACTATGCTCTAGTGCCGAATCCCCACAACTGCTTTGGTTTCTCGACTGAAAGTTTTTCTGTCTGTCTGGACAACCAGCGTCTGACCCAATGAAGATCCACATCAATCTGTGGTATTAATTTATTTTAATTTATTTAAGTTCTGCAGTGCGACAAAAGGGTTTGAATTTAAATTTGGTTTGCTTGTGCGCGAGAATCGAGCTGGTGACTGCTGGCTGTTACTGTTTATTTGACTGTTTGGAAAAACGGAAACAACGCTGGCAAACAGAAATAACATCAACTAAAAATCATAAACTCAGTGGGCCCCACACCATCCAAACTAAGCAGTCAACGCTTAGTGTGTGATGTTTAAGCCATGCCGTTTCCATCTTCTCATATAGTGAAACATATTTATTTTCATTACAATATTTTTTGATGAATAGTGCCTTTCCTATTAAATAATATAAAAGCTACATATTTACAAAAAAGGGGCCCAGGGATATAAAAATCACCTTGCGAGAGTTCACTTGGCATGTAGCCGGAATCAGAAAGTAGAAACTATTCATAAAAAAACTTATAAAGCCTTCAGGCTGCAAAAGCAGTGCCAACTGAAGGAGGAGGATATCTGTCATCATACCCCCAGACATCCCTGGGATTGACAGGGGGGTCACGGATCGACCAACCGTCAACAACATCTTCATTATCTTTTTCTTTCTCCTCTGCCCGAGGCAAAGAAATAGCCAGAGCCAGGTGGGGGAAGGACCACTTGGAGGAGCTGGCTGCTTGCCAAGTAGAACCACGACGAACAACATGAGCATCAGGAGGGGTAGACATAATCGGCACCGGAGACCAGCCAGAGGCACGACGGGGCAGAGAAGCTGAGTAGCGCCACCAACCATCATCACCACCCTTAGGAGAGTGGTGGCGGGGAGCTTGCAACCGCTGAGTGTGGGAGCGGTGAGCCGAAGAGCCGCGGCCCCAAAGATGACCCTTGGGCAGAGTGCGATCCACAGAAACCAAGTCAGGAGGCACCCGAGAAACCATACACGAAAGATTTCCCCAATGATTGTGTAGCTCCTGAAGGTGGGACACCTCTACAACCACTTTATTGGCTTGCATTTGAACCTGCATCATAACATTGTTACATATACAAGATATATTATACAAAGCAACATTTATATCAAGAAAGTTGTGAGTGAAAAGAACAACATTCCTATCTTTCCATAAAGTGAACAAAATCTCTATTCTAAAAGTATGCCATATCTGGATAAACTTGGAAGGAAGTCTCGGAGAGTCTCCCAGGATAATCATATGCCAGGAGAAGGGCTCAGGCTAGAATGACTTAAAAAAATCATGAATCCATTGCCAATACTGTTGAGCTCTCCTACAGAACCAAAAAATGTGCAAAAAAGACTCTAGGTTCCCAAAAAAGGGACACCGAGGATCAGGAACACCCAAGTGTTTGAGACGAGGGCCCAAAGGAAGAACTTGGAAAAACAAACACCAAGCGAAGAGAGCCATTTTGGGCTCAGTAATAACAAATCATATGTTCTTGAAATGAGAGCTCCAGTGGTGAGGAGAAGAGTGCAAATGCCACCTCTGGTTAAGAGTGTCCACTATAGGAAGGTGAGGAGACAACCATCTATAACCCATCTTCACCTTGTAGTTGCTGAAGGGTGTGACAGGGTACCATTTCCAGTCTTTCCACCAGGGTCGAACAGACTGAACACCCGACTTATGTAACAAATGATCCGGAATGGAAAAGACCAATAGATCAAAAGTTTGATGATCTGGGTGAGCTAGACGGAACTGGACCTACATGTCTTCCCAAGAATGGAGGCTCACAGTGACCCTGGTAAAGATGTCCTTAGGTGTTTTGATGCCACGTTTGACAAAAAGGTAGAGCACTGGCACCTTGAGTCTTAGCCAGAGGAATACCCTGAATGGAAAACAACGGAGACCACCAAAGGTTTGATTTCAAAGAAATCCCATTACAAAAACTATCCCCATCCCAACGAAGCCAAGGTTTGATTTCTTCCCAGGCCTTCCATAAGCTCTTAACAAAAAAAGTGCCCTGAATATTGATTCAAAGAAATCCCATTACAAAAACTATCCCCATCCCAACGAAGCCAAGGTTTGATTTCTTCCCAGGCCTTCCATATGCTCTTAACAAAAAAAGTGCCCTGAATATGCACAGGCTCCCGTATAATAAGAAGAGTTTGAAGGCCGATTCCCTTCCAAGCTAACTTATAAAAAAGATATCCTGAATAAAAACAATGCCTAACAAGGATTTTCCAAGCTTCATCGCATGTGAGAGCACGAATAATCCATTGGGCACAAAGAGCGAGCCCTTGCTTCTGAGTGGAAAGAAGACCGAGGCCACCAGACTCTCTGGGAAGACAACAATAATCCCAATCAACTCTGTAGAATCCATGACGATCAGATCCCGAAGCCCAAAGGAAATATCTGAGAAGGTGCTCCAGCTTAAGGTAAGAGGCTTTAGAAGGATCCTAGCATGAAGAATAATAGACATGCGTGGCAGCCAAAACCTTAGAACAAATATGGAATTTACCCGCAAGAGAGAGGGGCTTATAAATCCAAAACTGAAGCTTATTTTCAATTTTAGCAAGCACAACATTCCATAAATCCACAGAATAGCCTTGAAAAACAAAGGGAATTCCTAGGAAATGGAAAAATTCCCCATGTTGAACCCACTTCCAATAAAAATTAGCCAGCCAAGGAGGGGCTGGGAGAAAAGATTGTCTATAGCAAAGGGTCTTATGCCATTGAATAGCAGACCCATAAGCCTGCAAAAAAATATCCAAGCATTGCAAGGAATTAGAGAAATTTTCCTTATCCTCGAGTAGAGTGAGAAAGGAATCATCAGCAATGTGTCCATTGACAAGCTGGAAAGAGGAATCCAGAAGAGAGATGGCCCACACTAAACCAGAGGAAATAGAATTGGCAAGAAGGTAGCCGAAGCCTTCAGCAACAAGGACATACAGTGCAGGAGCCAGCGGGCAACCTTGGCGAATGGACCTGAAAAGACCAAAGGTGTCAGACTGGGTACCATTGATAGATATGCACATGGAGGCATCACCAAAAAGTATTTCCATAGATTGCAAAAAATTGGGACCAAAACCAATAGCTTGCAACATGGCAAGAATGAAAGGCCATTCAATGCGATCATAAGCTTTGGCAAAGTCAATTTTGAGGAACAAAGTGTGTTGCTTGGACTGATGGGACCATTCCATTCCCTCCTGGACAACAATAATATTGTCAAGGATATATCTGGATTTAATGAAACCAGTTTGCTCTGTTCCGACAATCAGAGGAAGGAGATGTCTAATTTTAAGAGCTAAAGCTTTAACAATGATCTTGTATGAAACATTCAGCAAAGTGATGGGCCTCCAATTACAGATATATTTGGGATCACCAGCTTTAGATATGAATTTAATATTTCCTTTATTAATAATAGCACCCAAACTTTTATTATGGCAGGCTTCAAGATACACTTTATGCAGGTCAGGACCTATATCATCCCATAAATGCTTGTATAATTAACATGGGAAGCCATTTCACCCAAGGGATTTTTCATTTGCCATAGAAAAGACAACCTCTATTAGGTCACTGATGGTGAGAATTTTCTCATAGAAGGCACGCTGCTTGACCGCAATGCAGTTTGGAGTAACAACAATACATGCCCTGAGAGCCTGTTCCCGAGAAACTGAGTTTCCTTGTGAAGAAAACACTTTTTCATAGTGTTGAATAAAAGCTTGAAGAATATCAGGAAGATCTGAGAGATTTTCATGGCCATGTTTGATTTTTTTGATCCCAAAGTTGGTATGAAGGGCTCCGAGAGCATGAAAAGACTCTTTAGAATCTTTATTGGCCACCTCCAACCAGTGGAGGTGAGCTTTGATTTGAGCTCCCCGAGCAGCATAATTATTAGCAATTTTCTTCTCATGGCAGAGCTGTGCAAGTTTAAGCTGAAGCTCAGAATCAAAGGGATTCAAAGTGAGAGCATCAGAAGCACTCCGAAGAGCTTTAGTGTTAGCTTCATAAGAACATTTTATGTACAAGGCCAACTGGGGACCGTAGATGCGGAGAAATCTGGTAGTACGGGTGATGACATAATTCCACCATGGGATTCACCCAGTGTGGTTGTGGGGCTGAGGCTCTAAATTCCAGACTCAAAGAATATGAGAAACGATGGAAGCATGATTCAACACAGACGTGTTGAGAAAAAATTGAGTTCTAACAACCTGCCGAGAAGAAGATTGCCATGTTATGGCAAAAAAGATGGGGTAATGATCAGACAACGTCACATCTGGAAAATGAATGACAGGTAACTCCCGATCTTCATAAAAAGAGAAAAAATATTGAACAGTTATCATAGAACAATCAAGTCTCTTAAATATGCAGTCAAAACCAACTCTAAAATTTGACCAAGTGTGCCAGACCCCACTTTTCCGATGACGGTTAGAATTGGGATAAAAAAGGCCCAATTTATTACGCATATACTACCACGCTTCCCGCTATCCAGCTGTCCATCAAAAAGGAAAAATTCCTTCCTTGTCAGAGGCTAGCTCAACCATATTAAAGTCCCCACACATGACCTAAGTTGCTGGAGGCAAATTATCCACCAACCAACACCAAAGTTGAGATCTTTCCACAACATCATTGGAGCATAAACATTAACTATATCGAAGGAATGATTATTGAAGGAAAAAAAAAATCCAAGTGACTCGCTACATTGGATCAGAACCATGCGCAATAATAGCAGATTGAAGGCGAGGTGACAAAATAGTAATGACACCGCCTTTACTAGCTTCATGATGAGAAGAAAACATAATGCCGTCTAGCCAAATGACACGACAGGAAGAAGTGAGCAAAAAACTAGAAATTTTAACTTCCTGCAAACACAAAACGTCTAGACTGTGAAGTCTGCAACGGGTATCCCGAACATAGTACTTTATGGAAAGGTCGGTCATACGTCACACATTCTAGGATAAAAAATTCATGAAACTCTTGCATGTATTCCTCGTCCTCAAGAGAGGAGAAATTATTCTACAAGAAGGTTGGAATGGAACCAAAGCTAGTGGGTAAATCTCCAGATGAGATAAACTGTCGCTTTTCATCTGGGTCTTTCGCATGACCATAAGGGTTGTGAGACTGACGCAATGTCTATGAAGAAATAATTGAAGACACAACTTGTGGAGTACGCACCACCCTTGGGGTAGTAGACCACATAGCTGGTCATTTCCCCTGTGAAGTAGGGTTTGACAATTGTGGAACTACCAGCGGCAGGTATTTTCTCTCCAGCCAGAGGAGCCAGCGGAGGAACAAAAGTGGAAGTGACGGGTGCCTTCTTGGGAGCTAAAGAGGTCTTTCATTTTTGCACAACCATAGTCCATTCTTCCTTCTTTCTAGCCTCTGCATTTTTAGCAGGTGTTTCCTTTGGCTGTGGCTTGACCCGGGGAACACCCAAAGGGCAATCCTTAATCTTATGATCCACCGACTGGCACCTATAAAAAGTGTTCGGCAGGTTCAAATAAATCACCTTCTGAGAAAAGGTATTGGTACCAACCTGTATTTCAACAGAGTCTTTGAGGTCCTTGGAAAGGTCGACCTCAATAAAAACACACTTCTGTGGATGAGCATTGAAAAATTCATCATGCTCCATGATAATGACTTTGCCAAGGGTTTTGGCAATATACTCAATAAATAGCCAACATAGCAATGGGAGACCATGAAACTCAACCTAGACAGGAACCCTAAGTTTCTTGTCATCTGAGACAGTGAAATATTGAGACCACCTCTGAAACACAAGCAGGGAGGACCAAATCGTCCAAGGGCCACGACTGAAAACCGCCTCCGCTTGAGATGGGTTAGAAAAATGAAATATGAAAAAACCTTTAGTAAGGTTTTGAACACCTTCAAGTCAGACTCCATGAGGAGTCCAACTCTTGTTGACCCACTCTTTGAGTATACTTTCAAGAGGAGTGCGACCCACAAAATACCCTATCAAGGTATGTTTTTCTAACCAATCACAAACAACATCAAATTCTTGCATGTTAAGCAAAATATCAGGGTTACCTCGTGGAAGATCTTCAGGACAAACTTGCGTGGTCATTTGTTCAGAGAAGGTGCCATGAATTTCCGAAGCATCAACTCGAGCACCAGCATCAACTGCTAGGCCGAAGTTGGCCGGAGCCATTATAAACTAACCCTAATGAGAACTCCCACAATAATTGTGGTATGATAGGTGTGAAACTCAAGAGAAAAGCTCAGACAAAGAGCCATACACATGAAACCCTAGCAGAGCAATCGATACGCTTTCATTTGAATGGCTCAGGAGTTTTCAACCTTGAGGGATCTTCATTACAATATTCAACAATCTATTAGCAAAAAATATAAACAATTAAATAAGTTTGCCTCTACATAAACATGTTTACTAAGTCAATAAGCTTTAATTTTATAGCCAACCAACACAGTGTTTAAATTTGAATAAGAAACCATGAGCTATTCATATCATATTATTTATTTTGGACAAATCTGAAGTTACAATTAATATTTTTGTTTTGGATCAATTTCAACTCCACCAGCTTTCAGCTTTTTTCGTCTTCTACCGATTTCAACCCCAAATAGCTTTATAACATCATATGACTTATTTTCACTTTCATCCTCTATAGCTTTTATTTTTCCAAGTTGTGCAGATCCATGGAAATGATTTCTGCTTTCCTGATCTGTATTCTCATCTACTCTTCTTTTTTCATCAGATTTCAGCAACTATTTGGGCTCACAAATACTCTTAGTCGAAACAGATATTAAAATTTGTGAAGCAGATGTGGCATCATATCCCCTTTCTTCAATTAACTCATCACAACTGGATTGAGAGGCATGGACTGTAATGTAAAATTTATTATTTGGCATCTCACTATCCGTAGAAAAGGAAACCGCATCTCCTCCATTCAAATCCTTAATTTGGACAAACTTTCTCCATCCTCTTGTAAGCACATAACTCTGGCTGCTTTTCCAATATGAAAATATGAATTTCCATTCATTACTATCACTTGTATCCACAAATGTGAGAAAAGTTTCTGATTCAAAAGCTAGCCCATCCTTAGGGAAATGACATTCAACATGCTGTTTTGGGATCACTAGCCTGTTTAATTGACTCACATCACTTGCTATCATATGATTTTCAAATAGATACTGCCTATCGATCATGGGGCCTCCTAGAATCATATTATCCCCCATCTCCCCTGCATTACCGGATACCACCAAGTGATTAGGGCCGTGATGAGCATTGCACCACTTTTGCAGTTCTCTACCATAAATATGCTCCTGGATTAAATTGGCAACTTGGGCAGGAGTAAGAGAATCCTGAAACAGCTTCTCAACTTCTAAAAATTTTATTTGACCATGTTGCCCCTTGAACTTCAAGTTAGCTCTACAATAAGCCTTGGCAGCTACTTCTCTATTTTTGAAAGTACCCAACCATATTCTCTCTTTGTTGCAGTATAGCTGAGGTCCCCAGTGCCCATTCTTTTGGTAAACAGTACTCTTGAACTCTGAAAAATCCCTTGTTTCTTCTTCCTCTCCTTGAATATTTTTGCTCCCTGTTCCCTCAGTATTACCATCAGCCTCTACTTCATTTTTATCATCCTTATTCACTAATTTGGAGGGAATTAAGGGCACTGTATATGCTTTCTGTGTTACTCAGATGTTCTGAAACAACCTTAGAGTTAACCCTAGAATCAGAGCTTTCATGCCTTGTCTCCTTTGAATAAGGGCATTCATTCCCTTCATGTGTTTTCATACTCTGCAAGAGCATCAAAATTAACAATCATGTGTTTTCATACTCTGCAAGAACATCAAAATTAACAATCAGAACTTTCTCTCTGCAATTTTTTTCTTTCACCATCCTCAGATTTCAAAATTAACAATAAGATTTTTGTCTCCATCCTCTGTTTGCAAAACTAACAACCAGAATTTTGTCTCTGTAGTTTAATTCTTCACCATCCTCTGTTTTCATGATAGATTGCTCAATATGATTAAAAAATGTACATAATTGATATCATAAATAATATTACAACAAATTAAAGCACAATCATATATAAAATATCAAATATACAACCTTTTCCATTGCTCTATGAGTACAAATATGATATACGCACTCAAGCTGTGCTTTTTTTCTACCCACGCCCAACTTTGCAACCTGCATTGGTGTTTCTATTTAGCCATTAAAATTTGTCCAACTGAACTTCAAATATAAATGAATTCTGTGTAAACAATTACGACTATAAAACGAAAATAAGAACAATGGTGGGATTTACCTAATCGACAAAGCACAATAATTGACATCATCTTCCTCTTCCCAACAACAACACCAAACTCTATTGTATGTGGACGGTGGACTGGCTTTATTTTTAATAAACATTTTTTATTCTAATTTTACAATATATATATTTTTAAAATTAGTATAATTTATTTTTATTTAATTAATTCAGATAATGAAATTATTGAGTAGTTTGAGACTTCTTAGTTTACTAGTAATGTAGTTATATAGATTAAGTGTTTCATTTAGACTATTAGTACGTGCCTTTTAGTAGCATTTTCACATTAGTTTGCTCTTTGGACATCGCACATCCTCTATTCACAGCTATAGCTACTTTCATATCAATTATTACCCAAAAAAGTTGAAAATGACTTCTCATCTTGTAGAAGATGAGCAGATAGGGTACATCTTTCTAGAGTTAGCTTAGCCAAGGAATTCGATTCTACCATTGCTGCTGACTACAATATCACAAAAACTGTTACCAGTGACCCTGAGTTTGATAAAGCTTTTGGCATTTGGCAGTTCTCAAATCAATTGATACCTAAAAGAATTGAGAAGACTAAATTAGATAAGGATCAATTAAAAGTTATGGTCCAATTATTGTCAGAGAACCTCAGGTCGCTATTAGCACCTCTTTTAGCTCAATTAGCCAGCTCCTTGAATGAGATTCTAGATCCACCCCAGATCAAAACAAACCGATTTCTCAACTTCAGGTGGATAGCTAGTTCAGAATGGTGACCTGGGAATGGATTGCAAACTTAAAGGTCAGAGGTATTCCTTTCATTGATAAATTAAGTGAGTCATATGATGCATTGATGCTGGCTAGGATTGTAGTCGTCATAACCATCCCTTATTGCCCATCTTTTTAGGAATCAACTTAAATGAAATATTAGTCGTCATTGATAATGAATTAATCCTTGCGCTGATTTTGGAAATGACAAGAGTTTTTCACAACTGTCAGCTTTTACCTTGGAGCAAAGAGTGGATATTTAATGTAGGGATACAACTTATCTTAACTGGGTGTTTGCATGCGCAAATGAGGGAAGAACTTGTCTTCTATGAGGAGATAAATGAAATATGGGGGTCGGCAGTTAAGGGGGATTTTTAGAAGGAAGGAGGCATAAGAAATAAGAAAGAGGAAAGTGGCAGGAAACACACAACAATAAGGAGGGAGGAAGGAGAGAAGGATTGGGGGAAGCGGCATATTAGAGGCAATTGGAGGTGGCATGGCTGGACATCTGGATCAACCTTCACCATCCAATCTACAGGTTCCTCATATTTCTTAGAATTCTTTGCAAAATGTGTTTGATATATGCTCAAAAATACAAATGCAATGATATACTTTGTTGTCTGTCATAGTTATGATTTCTTAAAAAAAAATTCCGGCTTAGGGAGGAATCATTGAAAACACGATCTAAATCTCTTTTTATTGTTGTTATCTAGCAAATCTAGTAAACGGGGTCGAGACTATCCAAAGCGTGGTTTAATATTTACGTAGTTCATGTCTTGCGCAACTTTTTCTTTCCTTTTTAAACAAAAACTTTAACTGTTATTTCAAACCGGTTAAGGTTTAGGAAAACTTCTCCCTCTCGACACCTTGAACTTTCCACCTTATGGGTTTTAGTTAAACACTCCTTAATGGAAATCTTCCATGATTAGGAATGGAGTGTTTTATTTTTAGGATAGTTTCTTAGTAACGTAGCCAGGTTAAATCTTAGGATGAACCAAAGACGTCCCAGCCTGAGGAGAGACATTGTCTTCTTGAAAAAAAACTTGTGTTACCACCATTTGATCACCTCCAATACATCAAAAAGACCCACATATCTTAGTGCAAGATTGGAATTCTTGCCAACATTAATTGAGCTCTTATGTGGTCTCACACGCAAAAACACTTTTTCCCCTTCCTGGAACTGCCCGAGAGTGCGGTTCCTATCCGCATAACTCTTTTGATGATCTGTTGCTTCTTTCAATCGAGCACGAATCCGAGTCATATGCTCCTCCATCTCTCTCAACAAATTGGGACCAACAACGATCCTGTCCTCTACTCTATCCCAACTGATAGGAGTGCGGCATTTCCGCCCATATAGTGCCTCAAATGGTGTCATTCCAAATGAAGCATGGTAAGAGTTGTTGTAGGAAAACTCTACCAATGGAAGATACTCTTCCCACTTGTATTGTTGATCCATGCAATACATCCGAAGTAAATTCTCTACAACTTGATTTACTCTCTCAGTCTCCCCATCCGTTTGAGGATGATAGGTTGTGCTAAAGTTCAGTCATGTACCCAAGGAGGCATTCAAGGTTGTCCAAAACCTTGATGTCATCTGTGTATCTTTGTCATATATAATAGTCTGTAGTACACCATGCAATCTAAAAATATCCCGAATAAACTTCTTGGCCAAAGCCAAGGGTCCATCTCTCAAACTCCCTGGAATGAAATGAGCTACCTTGGTTAGTTTGTCAACTACTACCAATATTACATCATGCCTACATCGTGTCATGGATAAACCTTGGATAAAATCCATACTGATGACTTGTCATTTATATTTTGGTATATCATGAGGATATGAAAGTCCTACTGGGTGAACATGCTCAACCTTAACTCGTTGGCATTCCAAACACTGGGCTACATAAGCTATCACATCACGCTTAAGTCCTGGCCAAAAATACAGTGGCCTCAAATCGGAAATCATCTTGTTTACCCTTGGATGTCCTGCAAATGGAGTGCAATGCATCTCCTCAAGTACTACCTTCCTCAACCCTGCTCAGTCGGGAATATACATTTTGTTCTGGTATCTCATAATACCATCATCTTCAAAAGAATATCCATCAAAATGGTGATCTGATGGATCAATGTGCAAGGCTGACTTGACCATCTCATAATGATCATCACCTGAAAGCTCCTACAACATGTGATCCCTCAACTATGTCCTAGAAGTAGAGATAGCTGCAATATGTCTTCTCCTACTAAGAGCATCTACTACTCTATTCTCCTTGCCCTTAATGTACTCAATGTTAAAATCATACTCACTCAGAAACTCCAATTAACGTCTGTCTCGCATTGAGATTAGGTTGTGTGAAGATATACCTAAGTCCCATGTGATTTGTTTTCAACTCAAACGACTTACCCAAAAGTTAATGTCTCCACAACACTAAAGCATGCACAATTTCTGCCAATTCCAAGTCATGAGGTGCATAGTTAACCTCATATTGCTTCAGCTTCCGTGACTCATAAGCCACTACCTTACCCTCCTACATGAGTACACCTCCAAGACCTTCACCTAAAGCATCTGTAATCATTGTGAAATGCCCATTCGGATCTAGTATAATCAAGATAGGAGCGGATGTGAGTTTCTGTTTCAACAACTGGAAGGCTCGCTCACATATCTATATCAGTCCACTTGTATCTTTTCGCTTTCCTCAGAAGGGATGTAATAGGTGTTGCAATCTTGGAGAATCCCTCCACAAACTTCCTATAATAACCTGTGATTCCCATGAAGCTTCTAACTTCACTCACATTTTGCGGAGCTGGCCACTCAAGTATGGCTTTAATCTTTTTCGGATCTACTGCAATTCCATCTGCAGGGATGATGTGACCCAAGTAATGAATCTCCTTCTAATAGAAATAACACTTAGATAGCTTCCCATAAAGCTTCTTATCTCTAAGTCATTGTAAAACTATTCGTAAGTGCTCCTCATGCTCCTCCACGGTCTTGGAGTAAATCAAGATGTCAATAATGAAAATCTCAACAAATGTATCGAGACAATCTCTTAATACACTATTCATCAAGTTCATAAATGATGCAGGTGCATTAGTCAATCCAAAAGGTAAGACGACAAACTCATAATGTCCATACCTTGTCCTAAAATTTGTTTTGGATATGTCCTCTTCTTTGATTTGGAGTTGATGATATCTAGATCTCAAATCAATCTTAGAGAACACAATTGCTCCCTTCATCTGATCGAATAGTTCATCTATTCGTGGAAGCGGATACCTGTTCTTGATAGTCACCTTGTTAAGCATTCTATAATCTATGCATAACCGCAAGGTACCATCTTTCTTCTAAATGAAGATAAATGTAGCTCCCCATGGTGACACACTAGGACGAATGAACCCTTTATCCAAGAGTTCCATCAACTAATTCTTTAAATCATACATTTCAGTGGTGGTCATACGATAAGGAGTTGTGGATTGAGACTCGGATCCAGGAATTACATCAATAGAGAAGTCAAATTCCTTCTTCGGAGGTAACTCTGGTAAATCCTCTGGAAACACATCTTGGAACTCCTTCTAGATAGAATAATCCTCTAAACTAGGAGGAGTGTCAAGATCTTTGACATATGCTACATACAACATGCACCCCTTCCTCTTTGCCTTCTTCAATTGCATGGCAGAAATCTGCCTAAGCTCAAAGGGTCTTTTCTCACCCAAAAGTATTGTTGGTTTACCTAAATCATCAAGACATTAAACTAACTTGTCCTTAGAGTTTACTAATGCCTTATGTTCAGTCAACCAATTGATGCCCAAAATGACATCATAGGAACCTAACGGAGCTACATAAAGATTTACTTGTGTCTGAAAGTTTGGAAGTTCTATCTCACTGCAATCCAAAAATTGCTCAACCTTACGGTCTACCCTATTTCCATATTCTACCATCCATGGTTCATACATATATCCAGGTTTAACAGATAAATGTGAAACAACTCTAGGATCTATAAAAAAATTTGTAGCTCCTATATCAATCAAAATAGAAACATTTTGGCCAAAGAGCTTACCGGCCAACTGGATCAGGGTAGCCTAAAAATTTTCCTGTCTATGATCAACTGCTACATGAATCTGATGTTGAGTCTAGGGACCCTTCCCATCTCTATGATCTATACACTGAGGGCATGAACTAACATAATGGTCACTTCCACAAGTGAAGCAACCTCCCACTGGTCCTTTCCTACCCTCAGACTTGTTCCTCCTATTGTCATTCCTGTTGTTGCCTCTATTCTGATACTGAGCCTCATGGTTGTTGGTATTCTTGCCTATATTCCCTTTGCCTTTACCTCTCATATTAGGAACCTACTATCGTCCAGAATCCCTAGGTCGATTGTCCTGAAATTTCCTCTTAAATCCTTGAGATGTATTAGTTCTCTGATTTCTCTTTACTGAAGACACCTGCTGTAGTTTCTGCTCCTGCCTCAATGCCTTCCTGAAAGTAAAGTCCATAGTTTCAGGCTCATGCATGTCAACTTCAGATCCAATCTCAGAACATAACCCAAGAATAAATTTGCGGTTTCTAAACCGCTCATCCTTCTAGTACTGTGGTACATACTTGACCAAATAGAAAAACCTATGATGATACTGGGTAATAGACAAAACCCCTTGTATCAGGTTCTGAAACTCAACCACTTTCCGGTCATAATATAGTTGTGGTAACCACCTCTTATTGAAAAGAACAAGAAAATCATCCCAAGAGATTTCTCCCGGCTGCATCCTCTTCTCCGCCATCTCATTATTCCACCATGTACCAGCTTCACCAGTCAACTTAAAAGCACCCCACATTGTTCTAGATTCACCAGAAAGAATGTGAACATGGAAATACTTTTCCATGGATACAATCCATGCCTCATCCTCATCTCCAATGGTCTTACCATTGAAGGTAGGAGGTACACCCTTCTTGAGGTCCTTTCACAGTTCCTCTTCTATTCTTTCCCTTTTATTGGGTACTGCTGTAACCCTATGATCAGCATTACATTTCATCTGTTCCTCATTCCTCCTATCCTCTTCTTGTTTACGATGAGCCTCAAGTCTCAGATATTCTTCCTGTTTACGTTGAGCCTCAAGCCTCAGATCTTCTTCATGTTTACGCTGAGCCTCAAGTCTCATATATTCTTCCCTCTTCCTTCTCTCTTCATCACCTGGTCTACCTCTCAAATCCTACTCCAGATTATCCATACACTCTCCTTGCTGCTACAAGAGATTACCCTGTTGGGTTAATAGAGAAAAAATCTGATCAAGTCTCTGGTTAGATTCACCATTCTAATCATTGCTAGAACTAGCCCGTTTACTATTCCTGGTATCCATGGTGTCAGATTATCCCCTGCACCAAGCATAAGTACACAACTTTAGCAATAGAAGATCGAGGTCCCAATGTTTAAACACAACTCTAATACCACATGTAAAGATGAATTTTTCCCATAAAAGACACATAAGCTAAACATGCTAAAATTTCTCCTATGTCGATTCCATAGTCATAGTCGGTCAACGCTAGGACTAATCGACCAAAAAGTTCAAGTAATAAAATAATCATGAACACATAATTTTCAATTTCCATATATTCATTTCAACATTACATAAAGATAATACAACCAAGAGTAATTGACCAAACTGTCGAATTACAATAATTCCATAAAAGAATAAATTACAATGTTTAATATATCAGGATGTCGACCATCTATGTCAATTACCTTACATCATAATGGAAAGATAATTATAAGTAAATCATGTACAAGACCATAAGGCCATAAAATCAACATCATAAATGCCATCAGACAATTGTCCATCTACAAGCTCTGGTCTCCTAATCCATCGAACTCCTGTTCAAATGCAAATCTCGAGACGAGAGTGTGGTTAAGGGGATTAATTCTCCCAACCACGGAGTGGTTATCTCCCTCAGGGCTTATCCTGAAATGAAGAGTGCGCCGACCCTTCCCAAGAAGTCTATCTCTCGACACTGATGGATCGAAAGGAATATGGTGTGTCTGTGATATCTAACTACTTTTCACAAGTTTCTAAATAGATTCTATTCACAGATTCAGGAAGATGAAACATAACCATATACATTTAAGAAAACATGTGTTACCAAGATTTGGCCAAAGCACTTTTAAATCCAGACTTCTACTAGCAGGTAATACAAAAAAATAAATTACCCTTTCCTGGGATTCCACATCCTTCACCTTCCTTTAATTTTCCAATATGATCTTTAACTTAACATCTATTCATTACAAGAAATATTTCAGCATAGAAAATGAAATTTGATCCCAACTTTTAAAAACACTAAGAAAACATAATTAAAAGTTTTGGGTCTTTATACAAGGAAGTTGGTTTTCTAACAGTTCAAGCATTATAAAATGTTCCAACCAATTTGAGTTTAAAAAATACTCTGCAAGGATTACCATTCTCATATGGGTAATTTTTAACATGATATTCTAAGGCTTCCAATTCACTCATGCATCCAGATTTGTTTAAAATGGTATGGTGAAGACCATTTACAGTAAAAAGAAATTAAGAAATCTTAACCTAGGATATCCTTCTAATCAACATTAAATCGCCTAAGTTACAAGCAAAACATAACAGTTTCTCAATAGCTAAGGTGACAGAGGTTGAGCTCTACAAAAAAGGCTAACCATAAAATGGTGTTTAAAAACTCCTTTTCTACGCCATAGAGAGACTGTTTCTAGGTTTAAACAATTTTTTGGGGGTAAGATAAAACTAAGCCATTTTCTTTACATTAAATCCCAGCTCCCATTTTACTTTAAAATTTCTAGATTTCTTACAGACTTGCTCTACTGCCCGCTCTAGCCTGAATCCATAATGTGTTTCATGTTTCTTTGTTGAAACCCTATCATTTAGATGCATCTCATATCTTAGATTGGTGTGCATTGCAGGTTCAAGATCCGGGGGTGGTTCTAGTGGAGCCTACCCGCCTCGTTGATCAATGTACCATCAGGGTGTGTAACAGAGATGTTTTGCAGTATAAGGTCCAATGGGACCAATTCTCTGTTGATAGTGCTACTTGGGAGGATGCGGATGACATGCATAGATATTTTCCACAATTATTTGATTAAACTTATATATGTTCTTATTTTGAGTTACTCATGTTATATGCTCAGACATTGATACTATTATGTGTTATTATTTGGGATTCTTAGTGACATTATGGACTTTATTGACTTGATTGGATACTTTTGACCAAAGGTATTATGCTTTGTGATTATGATAGATGTGTTTGACATTATTTTGGATATGGTGGAAGTAAATGTGGTTTCATGTGATTTATATGCTTTGAATGTTTTATTAGTTAAGTTTTGAGGTGATTTATATGATCGTATGTTTGGATATTATCGTGGATTATATAATGTTGATTTATATTGCAATAACTTGATGGGAAAATATGACGAATTATGGATGGTTATATGATATTAGTTTCCATATATGTTATTTAAATACGGGTTGGATTTATGGACTAACATAATGATGATCAATATAGTGGTTTGATGGATTGACATGATTGAAGGCGGGAGTGTGGTTCTGGAGCAGAAGTTTAGCCTCTCGATAATGGTTGATCGGAAAAATTTGGGTTTTCACACACCACTTAGTATTTGATTATTGTACTTACAATAGATTAACGAGTTTTATTTCTAACTCTATCTCTAATGGTAAATGCATGGTGTGTGTGGAGAATTAAATTGATTAGAATATGATATAGGTAAATCTTAATCTTGTTGATTTTATGATAGAATTTGAATGCGGGTACATGTATTATCTTGAACAATGGAACTTAGATTATTTATCATGTCAATGTAAGTTTCTTGTTTTTCTTGGATATTATTGCAATTTTGATCGATTCATCGTAGACAATGAACATCTTAAGGGGGGAAGGATGTCATAACCATCCCTTATTTCCCATCTTTTTAGGAATCAACTTAAATGAAATATTCGTCGTCATTGATAATGAATTAATCCTTGTGCTGATTTTGGAAATGATAGAGTTTTTCACAACTGTCAACTTTTACCTTGGAACAAAGAGTAGATATTTAATGTAGGGAGACAACTTATCTTAACTGGACGTTTGCATGCGCGAATGAGGGAAGAACTTGTCTTCTATGAGGAGATAAATGAAATGTGGGGGTTGGAAGTTAAGGGAGAGTTTTAGAAGGAAGGAGGTGTAAGAAATAAGAAAGAGGAACATGATAGGAAACACACAACAATAAGGAGGGAGGAATGAGAGAAGAATTGGGAGAAGCGACAAATTAGAGACAATTGGAGGTGGCATGGATGGACATCTGGATCAACCTTCACCATCCAATCTACAGATTCCTCATATCTCTTAAAATTCTTTGCAAAGTGTGTTTGATATATGCTAAAAAATATAAATGCAATGATATATTTTGTTGTCTGTCATAGTTATGATTTCTTAAAAAAAAATTCTGGCTTAGGGAGGAATCATTGAAAACACGATCTAAATCTATTTTTATTGTTGTTATCTAGCAAATATAGAAAACAAGGTCGAGACTATCCAAAGCGTGGTTTTATATTTACGTAGTTCATGTCTTGCACAACTTTTTCTTTCCTTTAAAAAAAATAAATTTAACTGTTATTTCAAACCGGTTAAGGTTTAGGAAAAATTCTCCCTCTCAACACCTTGAACTTTCCACCTTATGGTTTTTAGTTAAACGCTCCTCAATGGGCATATTCCATGATTAGGAATGGAGTGTTTTATTTTGAGGATAGTTTCTTAGTAGCGTAGCCAGGTTAATTCTTAGGATGAACCGAAGAAGTCCCAACCTGAGGAGAGACATTATCTTCTTAAAAAAAAAACTATTTTTAGAGTATGTATTTTCAGAGGAAATCCATATTTACTTCCATACCAAGTTCCTTTAAAGATTGGCCTTACTAAGATTATCAGACAGATTGGTGGTTTGCAAGAGAATGCATTTACTGAGAAGAACATGGGTTCTATCTTTCCCACTGTTACTATCGCCCACCAATTTTTTATTACCAATGGTGGATGGGTACACATGGATAAGGTTTTAAAACCTTATCAACTAGCAACATTAGTGGCAATGTGCGTTGACCTTGAGGGATTTCTAATGGATATGTTTAAAAGGAAGACTAGATGCATAGCCATGGATCACCAATTCCACTTTCCCGAGGACATCATTACAAATGAATTCGCATTACAAGAACAAGAAATTAAGAAGGAAAAATGGCTATTGTACCAAAAAAATCTTGACTTTGTACAACGTTTTGCTATAAATTATGATCCACTGAGGCATTTCAATCCCTTTGACAGGAATATTGAGGGTCTGATGACACATTTTGAAGACATTATGCAAAATTTGAATCAGAAGAAGGATGTTGTCATCAAGTCAGAGCCTGACAAAGCTAAAGTTGTCTTAAGAAATCCAAGTCTAGCTAGAATTGTACCACCTGGGGAATATGTTTTCCACCAGAGATCAAGATACACTGTGGTGATGCCCAGGGAAGATACATCCCATAGATGTAGTAAAATACAAGATATGTCTTCTTCCTCTAAAAGGATTGAAGAGAAAACACATGTTGGGGAGATTTCCATTTCATAGGGAAAGAGGCCTATAGATGTTGATCCTAAGTCTCATCCTTCTCCAAAGAGGCAGAGAATGGAAGAAAGTATACAACAAAGTGGAGGTGTGTATTCACCCTCTCAGTCCCCACTACATGTTGATGCACAAGAAGTAGCAGAGCAATTGCTACAAATGGGAAGTGTGGGGCAGATTTGTGTCACTCATCAAGAAATCCAGGAGGGAATGCCAGAGGTACCCAAAAGGGTTGAAATGGATTTAACTATGGAAGAATTCATTGTTAAGGAGTTGGATCCTATTACCAAACATGCCAGTGATGAATTCTTGGCAGATGATAGCTTTGCGAAAGCTAGAGCTTTCATGCAATTCTTTTGGAGAATCCATATCAATTAGTTCAAAGAAACATGTCGAAAAAGGAAAAATGATCAGTCAGATAAAGGCATGAATTTTATAGAGGCTGAGGTCAAACAAAAAATGTTGGAATAATTTGGAAAAATCACCCCTGAGGATGGAAGAGAATTGGTTAGAAAAGTGGGAGTCCTCGTTCTACAAAAATGGGATATAGCTGATGCTATTGTTTTTGATGTTTTAAGCAAAAAAACCAAGACCATACATAATACACAAGAGGTAGCTGAACATGCCATCAAAGGGGTTATGTTTAGCGAAGATCATGCTACCTTAGCCATGTGGTTTTTGAAAAGAGAAGAAAGTAGACTTGTCCAAACTGATTATTTAGGTAGCTTGATGGTGAGAAGAGTTAGAGAACCCTCAGGTGTGGAGGCATCTGGTATGATCTTAGAGAGTGCGAAGCTTGGTATGAAAGTGGAAGAAAAGGAAGCCAAGGATAAGAATGATCTCAGGGTAAAGATGGAGACAATCATTCGAGATTACAATGAACAAAAGAATGTGATTATTGAAGAGGACAAAATTATTGCACAACTAAGAGTCCAACAATCATCTCAAGAATCTCCTCAAAGGATGATTGCTTATGATCCTGCCCAACCTTCATCTTCTAGTCTGATCATTGAGTTCCCTCCTTCTCTTCTTCCCTTTGGCTCTAATTTAGAAGAAGAGCTCAACTAAGAAAGGGAGAAACTAGAAACAAAGAGAAAAAGGTTGGAAAAAAGGGTAAATTGAAGAGAAAGGAAAAATTGATGGAAGAAATGGATGATGAGTTGTCAAGGAGAATGAACACCATCATCGATCTTGAAAGTGCCATTTTGTTTGTCCAAACCGTGGAAACAATTGAAAATGCCAAATCATATTTTGGGTTTTGGAAAAAGGAAGTTTAGAAGATCAAAATAGAGTATGATAAATCGAGTAACAAGAAAATTGAAATTAATAACTTCTTTTGGCCCAGTGATGAAGTGTTTGCCACATGGAAGGACATATATCCCACAGATGAGTTAAAGACAAAAGAATACCCCATCATTCCTACAACAGGGGGCATTTCTCCAATATCTTGTAATGGGCAGCTGTTGCAAAAGATCTTGTGCATAAAAGTACAAAGGGAGAGGTTCCACTTGGCAGAGGTAGAGCAGTTTTGAAGTTGTTGCAAAGGCCATGTGGTCCAATAAATGTGCTTATGAAATCTTGTAATAACTTGAATTTTGGTTCTATTGTATTTTTTCTATCATGATGTATCACTCTTTGTCTTTACCTAGCAATACGTATCTTGTTGCATCCTGATTCATAACAGGATTCCAAGATTTCTAGAGTTATGAATAGGAGGAGCAAGTATTGTAAAAGGGGTCGATCAATTGATAATCAATCAACACTGAATTGCAAGTTATGGTATAGATCTTTGTGATTGAAGTTTTAGTAAACTGAGTAAATATTGAATGTATTGAAGCAATATCTGATTAATGAGAATATAATTGGAGTCCCTTCTTGATGTTCAATTGTCTTTGGGTGTATGCTTTGAATCTTTATGAGTTTGATCTGTAAGGCATTTCAAGTTCATGAATTTGCAAGGCAAATTATGAAATATGTTTTAGGGTTATTTCTAGGGGGAGTGTGATTCCTAAGAGCAAGTTGCATGGGGTTTTAAGATTACATGTGAATTTGAGAAATTGGGGATTAAGTTGTAGAAATAAAGTTGTAAGGCATCTTGATCTTTCTTGGTTTTTTATTTGTTTTCATTAATTTAGTGTGGTAGATGAGAATTCATATTGAATTTGTACCCTAGGATTCAGCACTGGTCAGGATTGGGGTTGCAGGACAAATCTTAAAATAATCAAATTTTACTTTACAGTTTTTATATCTGTATATTAAATATTTGTGTGTAAGACACATATCCACTGTGTGGTTTGTTGAGGAGCAGTGAACCAAATTAGGTACACCTGCCTGAGTTTGTGGAGATCGAAGTGTAGGAGGATTTACTCCTCGTTAGTTGAAATTTTACTTGGTAGAATCATAAATTGGGAAGCATAGAGTCAGACATTGTTGATGTACCAGATTTTGCAAGAAAAAGTGCTAATATAATGGAAGATCTGAAACTTTGTATTCTTTGATATATGTTGGTGTGAAGTCTAAAGATCTGCAATCGTCATCTAAAAGAGAACTAGAAGAAGAGGATCATCCTTAGATTGAGAATCGGTTTTAGAATCAGGATCTTGTGTTTCTTCAATAGACACATGAGGATTGCTTGATTCGACATACAAACAACTATTCGGTATATCCTCCTCTTTAAGAGTGTACATCACATTCTTAAAGATGAACTTAACTTTTTGATGAAGAGTTGAAGAAACAACATGCATATTGTGTAACCAAGGTCTACCCAAACGAAGATTTTAATTAAGGGGTCTAGGTATCACATGAATAGGAGTACATCTAGAATAAATGGATGAACCTTAATAGTTAAGGTTATGATACCCAATGTTTTTTTAGAAACACTGTCAAAGCCACGAATAGGAATATTATGTGGTTTAAGAAATGTCAGATTATCTTTGATTTCTTCTAGCATGTCCAAACTACAAACATTCAATCCAGACCCATTATTAATTAAAGTCCTTTGAATAAGATAATCGTTTGTAAGGACTGTGTGCTATAATTGTGTCACACTTCTATGAATCATTCCATTCAAGGTTGCTCAAGAATGAGGCCTCAAATATCGATCCATAGCTCTCTAGTCATGGATGTGTAAAAATGTAAAATGAAGGCCCT
>MU227600.1:158102-171832 GCA_018584345.1 Thuja plicata | reverse complement strand
AATGCACTTGAGTCTTAACAATTATAACTTAGTCTAAAACCAAAATGGAGCCAGCAGATGCTCCTAACCAATGCATCTAAACAGTTTAAAACTACTGACAGCTTAAACATCCCAAGGCAAAAAAAAACAAGACTATCTGAGCAGTAACATGACAAAAACTCAGAATGCACTTAACGCTCTGTTGCATCATGCTCTTCTGAATTAAGCAGGTGATCTGAGTCTTGTTCCTCATCTTCGACGTCATCCTCAACATCTTCCTCTGCAACATCATCATCCGCTTCCTCTGCCTCATCCTCCTCCTCTGCCTCCTCTGAATCCGAGGAATCTTTACTACTTAAACTGTCCAACTTCTCATCATATTTGTATTGATAACCCCAATCAAGATCCTCGTCCAAGTCATCCATTTTTGAAGTTTAACCCATTTTTATTTACATGGTGCTTTGAGGATATATTACTTTTTCCGTCCCATTGAAGCTCTTCAGTTTACTAGCGTACAGACTATGGGGAATTTCTTGTAGACTTTTTACTATACTCTGTGGTTTTTATGGTTTTATGATGAACCTTTGATGGTATGGTCCTTTTCTAGATCTTATGTAAATTTCTTCCACATTTTTAGTAGTATAAATTTTGGCTTTGACCTTTACTGATAAAAAATTAAAAAACTATACATGCCAACATTAATGAAGAACAACTGTCAAACATGAAATTGCGTTTCATGCGATTTTGTAAGCTTTAGTGAAGTGTAGTCTATTGGCTAAAAGTTCTAGTGCCAGCACTGGAGAACATGGAATAAAAAGTCATCAAAATTTTTTCATTCTAATTATAGAGAGAATATGCAACATAGCAAACATACAACAGCGAACCGTGTAGAGATGAAAAATCCATAACAATGGCACTAGAGAAATGTTATGGTTAATTGCAAAATATGATAGAGAGAATAGAATGGTGATCTGACAAGGATAAACAATTGTCATGTGTCAGTCAAGGCCTAGCCTGATTCATGAAGCACCTAATTGCATCCTCAAAACACTAATTGGAATTCCTATTGCTCTCGTATTGTTTTCCTATTTTTTGAAATTAATGTAACCTACTTAAGAGATATAAAGCTGAAATGAAGTTTAAGGATTTCTTAAACAGGCAATACCATGGTAGGATCAACCAACCTAGAAACAAATACAAAATCTATAATTCTGCTTGCTCAAAAAGACCTTTTTCATGATCGGACTGCAATTTGGGTCTGAATTTTCTCCACTGAATTTACATGATTGGCTTGCAATTTGGGGGTGCATTTTCTCCACTGACTTTACAATCAACTTAAATGTGCAAGCAAGTGAAGGAAAAAACATTGACACCAACTTTGATGTATATAATATAATTGGTTGTCAAAAACTAAGTTTTATCACCGTTCTGGCAGGAATTAACAACACCACAGACCAAATGAAATTCCCATTAACAGCATTGCAGAGCAAACAGAATATGAAGCCCTATCAAAGAATTACTCTAAAATGTGTATGGTGAGATTTTATGAATGTTTATGTTTGCAACATTTGTCTACTGTGAATTCTGACCTAATTCTTTTCCAACATTTTCGTTGTTCCTTGTTTGCATGATTTTATATTCCTAGTGACATAAAATCTTGAGCCAGCTTGAGCAGTTGGTGCAAGATCATTCAAGATTATTTTTGGTTTAGTATATAAGAGGTAGAAGCTCAAGCATTCCATTTATATTAAAAATAAACATACAATGTTTTGCATCTACCAGAAGATAAAACAGAGACAATTATCCTAACAACAAAAAGTTCAGTCGTCCAAAACCAAACCACAAATGTCAGAGCTTAAATTATTATATTAATAATATATAGAGTATACATAAGGTCCTCAAATATATCCTTTAAAAGGCTCATGCCATGCTGGACTTTATCCTTCACTGAAACTGAAAAATGATGAGTTCTATAGAAAATTCATCAACTGATTCCCTGTGAAAGGGGGAAAACAGTATGACAGAGTTAAACAAATGAATCCCCCGAATATCATCTATTTAAAAAATAAGCTACAGCAGGGGAACCACAAAAGAGACCAAAATTTAACTTATATGAATAGAACAAGCAAAAATTTTACTGCCTGAAAAAAGACTCCACTACTTCATTCTGATTTGATGAAGACACCCACAACCAACTACTGCAATCCTTCCGCTAAACCTTTTTCATGATCAGACTGCAAATAGGTATTGTTAGTATTTCGTAAGTCTACTTTATGTACCTAATTTTTGCAGTATTTCGTACGATATTTGCTTCTCTTGGCGTAACTTCTGCCATTGATTTGTCCTATAATTTTGTAGGATACTGGTTTCGTTTGAGAGACATGCTCTGTTTTTTCCTCGACATAATTTTGCCTGATAGGTTCAATATTTGTTAGTTCATCTCAAACTGTCTCCATCAACTAGAATTGGCTGGTTCCTTTTAAGTTTTGTCATTTTTTGCAGATTTATCTGGAAGATATTGGTATTGTATCCGACCAGATCCTTCTCTCAGAGCCTTCGAATTCTTCAGTCAACTACAGAATCGGGTAGATTTTGGACAACAATGTTGTTCCGTAGTTTTTCAGCACCGACATTGGGATCCTTGATCCCTCATGCAGATAACATCAGGGAAAGCAATTACCTTGTCAGAAAATGCCAATCGGTTTTGTTTCCACGCTACTCACTTTCGCTATAATACCTGCCCTGCATATAATGAGAAAGAAGTGAACTCGTTGTCCAATCAGAAGGCGAACTGGAGAGCTTGGTCAACCGAGAATCCTCTGTTCCAGTAAAGGGTTCTGCTGAAATACAGCCTATGTTTAGTTAAAAAACATGATACTAAACTAAAATCCGAAAGTCTAGGATGAAAGAGCAGAAGCAGCCCTAGCAATGCTGCTATATATCAAATCCAAAATAGAGTGAAACGAGATCAAAACTAACACTTTCAACCCTGCCTCTCTATGTCCATAGCAGCAGAAGTCCCTGCATCCTGATGACTTTTGTATTAATGGGATAAAGTATTTAAATATCTTTCTGATTATCACAGATTGATGCTTTTGGGCTATTCAACATGGCTGTCAAAATTCAGATCTGTGGTTACTAATTTCCCTGACTGTGTACCTATAAATGATGCCGAAATGCCAATACTTATGTCAATACCAATCACCTATTCTATAATATAATATAAACGGAATTTTTGTCATTCAAACCAAATCATTTTTTTTTATCATTCAAGGGCCGAGGCCGAGGTTTTTATTAAAACTTAGAAAATGTAAAAACAGTGAAAGTAGTAAATATCAGGGAAAATAATGTATCTGGTTCATAGCCCAATCCAACCGAGAGGATTGTGAACCCAACCGAGCACCTAGGCTCAACGAGAATTTGGAAAACCAGAGTTTTTAAAACAAAAGCTAAAAAATGAAAGTATTGTTTACAAAAAAACCACACACAGCCCAGACGGCCTTATCTTACTCGGAGGGAGACGTGGAGTCGTTCTCTGTGGATGGTGCAACATTTGATTTTGGACTCCCTGATGGAATTGAGGAGCCACTATTGTCCTCACGATCATCCTCCGTTGAAGCGTCCACCAGTTCAGCGTCAACCTCCTCTGTATCTTCCTCTTCATTTGTAGCCATACCCAAATCCTCATCGTCACGCGTTTCCTCCGAATCCTCCTCTGAGGCAGTCTCCGTTTCTTCATCTTCTTCCTCTTTATCTGAGGACTCAGGGCTTCCCAACCCATCCAACTTGTCATCATATTTGTACTGATGAACCCATGGAAGGTTTTCATCCAAGTTGTCTCCATAAGGAGCATGCAAGCCTTTTGTAATTCCCAGGAATTTGGAAAGGAAGTTTATTCCTTTTTCCATCATGCTCTTGCGCAGCTGGTGATCTTCCCACTCCCAACCAGAGAGGATAAAAAGACGTCTTGGAGGCCCAGCGTAAATGTTCCTTCTCTGTCCAATCACAAAACCAGGGAATGATTGCCCCACGGTCATAATTGTTGCCAAATCCCATGGGAATGGGGTGGTGAGGTTGAAGTCGATGTTAATCACTGCATTGTAAAGTTTCCAGAGAAAAGATGATCACAAAGATCTTCAGCTAAATTTCTAGAGGCCCCATCGACCAAAATGTTAGTAAGAAAGCCAGAGCATATGTCGGAAAGGACTTTGTATCTGTGGTTGGTGCAAAGGAAGTTGTACCCTAACACTTTTCGAATTGCATGTATGACCAAAGGGTGCTGAAAGTTGCAAACTTCCCTAATGTGATTCAAAGTTATAGGAGTGTCGAAGGTGATTTGCTCCAGATCCGAACATAGCTTGATTGGGGTGTCCATACCTCGAAATCAGAAAATGCAGAGAAAAGAGAGTAGCCTAGAACTTCTGTCGTAGGTAGAGAAAATGAAGTGCTCGTCAAGTAGTGAAACTGATATTTTAAAACATTAAATCTTTAATGCACGGACAGCTCGAGAAGGAGTGCATCTCCCTTCAAATGTCGTGGCTCGATACCAACTTGCAGAGTGTTGTACCCATCCTGAGAGGATCTAGGCAATCTCCACCTAGACATACTGCAAACAATTCAAAGAGAGGGATGTCAGCTTTGCAAAAATGGAGGTGACAGCTTTTAAAATTCACATAAGCCAGAGGACAAGCTTTTTCGGGTGATGGGATGTGTAGTAAATGCGAATTCTCTACGAAGATGAAGCCAATTGGCATTGATATAAGTGAACATCACCTCCCAGCAACCAATATGCCCGTTGAGCATAAGGCATTAATGTCAACGAGACTTGAGTGAGTTGTGTTCTGCATCAACTTGGAGATCTATCTAGATTATATCTCCTGACCGATTGTGAAGTGACATCATTCCTACTTGTCAGCAAGAAATTGAATGAACTCCCCCAGCGCTGCCTTATTTGCTATACCATCTGCCAAAATATTTCCTTCCCATAAATGTGGTTAGCCATTGTGGATTCAAATTTTTTAATTAAATTTGAAATAACCTCCAAAATGGCCTGTAATTTCTAGTTTGGGGAGCCCCCTAATCTCACAACGTTTATAGTAATCATAGAGTCCCCTTCAATTTCTAGTTTATTAATGCCCAAATCCCATGCCAACGAGAGACCAAGAAGGAGAGCTTTGAATTTTGCCACATTACAAGTGTCATTTTCCAAGGGTTTTGCCAATTTGGCAATAACAGAGCCATCCCAAGAGTGAATGATGCATCCTGCACCGGAAGGGCCAGGATTTCCTTTGGAGGCACCATCAAAATTTAGTTTATGCCAGCCTAGAGGTGGAGGGTTCCATTTGCAGTTTGCTATGGGAATAGCATTTTCTTTCACACCAATGCCGATTGTTGAAGGAGTTTTTAGCCCAAACCATTTTTTAATCATGAGATCATCCCAACTTGTGTAAAACTTGTGTTGACCACTTTGCATTTGAATTCTGGAATTCACGACTTCCACTATTGAAGCTTCAATTCGATTAAGAACAGAGGGGTAATCCATTGAAGTCTCTTGAAAGATTCTCATGTTCCTTTCCTTCCAGATTTCCCAAATCAGAATGGAAGGAGTGATTAGCCATAAATTGCCAAAAAGGTTGTTTGTAAATAATTGAGGCCAGGAGGAGAAGAGTGACAGAATGTCATTAGGGAGGGCAGAAGACTAGCCCAACTTTGCACATAACCATTGCCAACACTCCGAGGCAAAGGGGCATGAAAGTAACAGGTGATTTGTATCCTCTTATTTTTTGTAATAGAGGACACATCTGGATGGTCCATGGAATCCCATCTTCTTAAACCGATTGGCAGTAAGTATTTTCCCTTGGATTGCTGCCCAGGAAAAGATGCCTGCTTTTGGAAGACAAACTTTATTCCAACAAAGATGTTGAAAGAATTGGGGTCGTTTATGGGATGATTTGTCTGAGAGGATACTATATTCTGCCTTGGCCTTATAATCCCCTGTTTTGGAGCCGTTCCATATAACATTATCTTTTCCTATTTTGATAAAGAAGGATTTGTTTTCTAAAATCTTTTTCACTTTTTGAAGTTCAATTGGGTCCGGGTTAAGCTGGTCGAATTGTTTCCATTGCCAAGATCCGTCAATCAAGTTTTGAGATCCTTGGGAGATGTAGTCTTTCACCAGAGGGCCCCAATTTTGAATGCAAATGTTGCTGATGTTTTTGGGACAAAGCAATTGATTAATGCTAGGGAGCCCTCCCCAAGAATCATCCCAAAGTCTGGCAATTGAACCATCTTTGATATTCTATGATAGATTGTCTTCAATTAATCCTCTAGAGTTAGAAATAAAATTCCAAATTCGGGAACCTCGAGGAAGATTAAAAGTTCTGATTACTTGTTCATCCTCCAAGTGATGAAAGTATTTGCCTCTAAGAATTCTGACCCACTTGAGATTCTTTTCCTTTAATATTTTCTAGTAAAGTTTTGCTCCTAGAGCTTGGTTTTTCCATTGCAAGTTTTTTATTCCAGTGCCTCCTACCACCACTGGGTTATATATCTTGTCCCATGATATCAGATTGAATTTTCTCTTAGTGTCTGTTCCTTGCCAAAAATTTTTTCTCAATCTTTTAACAATGTCCAGGTAGCTACCTGATGGAAGGGAGAGACAAGACAATAGGTAAATGGGGATAGCTGCCAGAGTTGCTTTAATGAGAACCACCCTCCTAGCCCATGAAAGCCATTTTGCTTTCCAAGAATCCATCTTTTTGTCTAGTTTCTCTCCAACCGATTTCCATGCATTCTCATTTCTTAGAGCTTTATCAACGGGAATGCCAAGGTAAATACATGGAAAGGATCCAATCTTGTATTTGAAAAGTTTACTTATATTTTGTTGGATTTTCTTTCTAGTGTTTAGGAAGAAGATAGTTGATTTTTCTTTATTGGCCTCTTGTCCTGAGGCCAAAGCATAATTGTCTAATGTTTCCTTTAGCATTGTAGCCTCTCTGAAGTTGCCTTTTCCAAAAAGGAGGATATCATCCGCAAATTGCTGATGAGTAACAACCTGGACAAGGGAAGTAATTTCCACCCCTTGTATGGCACCTTGATTTTGAAGACTTATTAATCTACGACCAAAGGCTTCTGCCCTAACGATGAATAGAAAGGGGGAGAGGGGGTCACCTTGCCTGATCCCATTAGATCCTTCAAAAAAATGGCAGGGGAACCATTTACTAAAATTGAGAATTTTGGAGTAGAGATACAGTAATAGATAAGATTTATCTAGGCTTTTGAGAAGCCAAACCTCTCCATACATTGTGAAAGGAATCTCCAATTGACTTTGTCATATGCCTTCTTGATGCCTAATTTGATGATCATACTTGGATTTTTATTGCATTGAATAGAGTGAATGGTTTCTTGTGCAATAATGATACCGTTAAGGATTGATCTACCTGGAACAAACCCGGTTTATTCCTCTCCAATAATCTTACTCAAGACCCCTTTTAGCCTATTGGCTAAAGCTTTAGACAAGATTTTATATAAGGTATTACATAAAGCAATAGGTCTGAATTCATTCATGCAGCATGCATTTTCTTTCTTAGGAATTAAGGCTATAAAAGTGTTATTGATTTCAGTTAAGAATCTACTTGAAGCACGGCCTCCTTCCAAGGCCTCTGTGAGTTCCTTACCAAAAATATGCCAGCATTGCAGAAAAAAATGAGGGAATCCATCCGGTCCAGGAGCTTTATCCAGGGCCATTTGAGAGAGAGTTTTCAAAATTTCCTCCTCAAAGAATCTAGCAGAGAGTAAAGTATTATCTGCCTCTGAGATGAGTTTTGGAATATCCCTTAGCAAGTCCTCCTGTTTTGCAAGATGGGAGACATCATAATGATTTAATAATTCTGAGTAGAACTTGACAATTGTCTTTTGGATCTCAGTTTGGTCCTGGATGAAAGTGCCATTCTCCGAGTTGATTTGGTGGATCCTATTAATGTTACGCCTTTGTTTAGTGCTATTGTGAAAAAATTTAGTGTTTTTGTCCCCTGCCTCTAGCCAATGCTCTCTCGATTTTTGTTTCCAAAAGGTTTCTTCCTTGGTTAAGATATTTTCATAAACCTTGAGGAGATCTTTTTCTAGATCATATCTCTCTTTGTTCATCCCCAATTTCATAATAGTATCTCAATGATCTTGCCTTCCACCACCATCTTGGATTCAAAGATGTTATTGAAATTAGTTCTATTCCAAGATAGTAGATTCTGTTTAATGTACTTTAATTTTGACACAAAGCATAACAACTTAGAACCATTGATTCTGTACTCCTGCCACTATTCTGCAATTAGAGTAAAAAAATTATCATCTTTCATCCACATGTTTTCAAATTTGAAGGGACAATGTGTTGGTTTGTACTCTCCACGGATTTCTATTTGGATGGGGAAATGATCTGATCTCGAGGTTGGAGAAATAGAAACTTTTAGGTCAAAGGGAAACATAGTAAGATCCCCTTTGAAGAAGAATCTATCTAGTTTCTTTGCTATGTTGCTTGGGCCCAACCTTTTGTTGTTCCAAGTGAAATTTCCATTCTCCAGCTCTATTTCCATCAACATTTCTATTTGAAGCCAATCTTTGAAATCAGATTGAGATTGGGACTCCCTTTGTGAGCCACCCAATTTATCTGAGGGCTGAACAATGGCGTTGAAATCCCCTCCAATTATTATGTTTTCGATAAAATGTTCCAAAAAATGTTCACTCAGTTAAATCCAAACTTCCTTTTTCCTCCTATTCAAATTCGACCCATAAACATTTACTATATAAAATTGTAGATCAGAAGCTAGGCTCCAAACTTCCCCACCCATCCAATTCTAGTTTTTGGCTTTGCAGATAAATTTGGTATTCCTTGGGTTCCATAGTATTGCAATACCTCCAAAAGAGCCCATGACATCAAAACCTTCCACAGACTAGTCCCCAGGTGCGTTGGCAAATGAAGAGAGTTGGTTAGTATTAATTTTCGTTTCCTGTAGAAGAACTAAGTTCGGTTTGGCCAGAAGAATGCAACGTTTAACTAATCACTACTTGTTAGGAGCATTGAGGCCCCTAACATTCCAGGAGAGGACTTTCATTGTAACTTGGGAAGGAACTTCCCCTTCCTAACGTTCAAGTAGTTAGTAATTTTGGCTTGTTCTAGGTCCTCACCATCCTCCAATCTTAGCGAGACCATAGATTTTTTGCCTTTATTCTTCTTTTTAACTAACCCACAATTAGAAGATCCAATATTGTTATAAGATTCTTGAAAACCAAGAATTGGCGGGGAAACATTGGTGTCCAAATCAATAGAAGAAACTCCACCTAATTCCTTCTCTAGCCTAGGTACTTCGTGGGAAATCATAGAGTTATCCTTGTAATAGACTAGTCCTTCAATGTTTCTCCATTTATCTTCCTCTTCAACATAATCTGCTTCTAGTAGTCTTTCTACAAAGGAAAAGGAATTAGTGGCCCTACCTGAATCATCCCATTGAATGCCGCCAAAAAGATCGTAGATCGCTTGGATTCTGGGGGAAATGGGGGATTGACTATCTTTGTCTGCTGAAGCTGACTCCTTTATCTTTCCTGTCTTTTCAATACTGTGCGAGAGTCCCCTTTTCTTCCCAAATTTCTTCTCCTTTGCATTTTTGGCTACCGGTGATAACGGTATAATCCCTCCCCTGATTTTGGATCTGCCTCTAGACTTCCTTTCAGACTCAGAAAGCTTTACTGAGTCAATAATCTCTCCTTTCAATTCTCTTAGTTCTTTGGCTCTTAGTCTTGATGATTTTCTGCATCCCATGCTCTGAATGGGGAGATCAGAATCAGGAGAAAATGCCATTGGAGAGGAAGGGCTGCCCTCATTTCTAGTATCTTGAAACTCTTGTAGTTTTTCTTTATTAGAGTCAAGGCTCCTCTGAGCCTTCACATAATTCCATAAGTCCTTGATCTTTGTCTGTAGAATACCTTCCTCTGGCATTTCCATAGGAGATGAGGAAGGAGCACCATCCCTGTAAGGATTGATCGAGGGTGAGATTTGTATGTCCGCTTCCAGAAAATCGTTGCTACCACCCTTGACCACCGAGGTATCCTTTTCTGCCACTACTTGGTCCACAATTTGAGATATCATGTTCTCTTGAACTTCTATGAACCAGTTTAGCAAAATTTGCTCGGCCATCTCCTGGTTGAAAACAGGACCAATATTCTTAAATTTGTTATCCACATCCGGAAATGTTGAGCTGTGCTTCATAATTCTAGGAATGGATAACATAGGCTTGCTAGTATATAATTTCATCCATTGTGTCTTTTGGAGAAAGCCACTATTGCCATCCCCACCATCTAGCCCCAACAATTGTGATCCCTGCCCAGTTTGACTTTCGGGTGGGTCTACAGTTTGGCTCTTTTCCAAAGTCAAGAGGCGAGGGGAAGATTTCCCATGATGAGTCATCCACTATTGGATTCTCTAGAAAAGGAACTAAAGAAAGGGTTCTAGGGCTTTCTTATGGTTTTCTTCCTCTAAATCTTTCAAAGTATCATCAGAACTATCCAAAATACCAGCTTCTGGAAATAAATCTATATCTTTGGAGTATTGTTCCGAAGGAGACCCATTGCAATTGGTCATCTCAGAAGACAAGATATTCATATGAGGATCCCAAGCTAAGTTGTTGTCCATCGAACACCTCTAGAAATTAGCCGTTCTTCAACAGAAAATTGTTCCATGTCGTATGGAATAGGCTATATCCACATACCATATTTTGAGATAATCTTTAAGGATCTTGGCATTTCTTTGGATAGATTCATAAAGAGACAAAAAGGTTGAGGCTGAATTACAACCTTGCGTGTGTTTGAGGTATATGCCCAATTTATTTTGTATAATTTGTAGGGTTTCTAAATCTCTGTATTCAATCGGGATATTATTTAAGCAAATCCACATTGGGATGAACTTAACTACATTTGTAGCGCTGACAAAGTTAGGAGTCCAATGTTGAATGTGGAGTCCTTGGTTTTTGTAAAACCATGTTTTGACCTTGAAAGTGCTATCTCTGCTAAGTTTATCCTTGAAGATGACCAAGAAATACCCAAGTTCATCATCTATGACTTTTATTCTGAGAATGTTGCTCCAATGCGCATAGGCCCAAGTGAAACAATGTGGGGGAAGGAGCTTTATATTCCAAAATTTGCATATGAAGGCCTGTTGACTCATAAGGCGATTTCTTTGAACCAAAAAGTCTGAGGAAAAGGTGATGGTGACATTCTCTGGACTTAGCAGAGGATGACCCTGTGTAGATGCTGACTTAGCAATCTCCATCAGGCTCACAGATCTATCCATAATCTATCCTATATCAGCTGGAATGGCCAGATCTTGTTGGGAGTGCCTTGCATTTTCTTGTGGCCTAGCGACAGGTCTCCATCGCATGTTAATGATTTGAGAGGTTGTTTCTGTTCTTAAAGATGAATTCCCAGTTGGAGTCCTCTGATTAAGATGCTTTTGAGGTTTGTGGTATTTTTTAACTGCTCAATTTTCCTTCTTAAACTTGTTATTCCTGAATATTTCCAATCTTCTTTTGTGAATGTCCCAATGCAGAGTGGACCAAGCCTTCTTTGGCAACAGAGGATTAACCGGTATTCCCGCTCTGGTAGTTGGGAATGTGGGAATGAAGTTCAGATTGAAAGGAGAAGATCTCCACCTATTTAATGGCACTCGGAGCTCCCGAGAACTTTCCCAGCATTGTTGTTGACTTCGTCTAAACTCCGTTTCTTGTGGTCAAAGAGCGGGCCTAGGTAGCCGTTTGAAGAGTTGTTGTTTGTTTGGGCCAAGGTTCCAACCATTCCCTCCTTTGGTCTTTGTCCTTCCAAATCTGTTAGTTGAACGTGCCCATTTCCTAGACCTCTTCGATGGCCAAGAGGTTGATCCCATGAATCTATGGTTTTCTGGCATGATCACCAGATGGTTTTCCTTGCTCCCTTTTAGATTTTTATTTTCAATTTGTTTTTCATTTCAATTTTTCACAACCTTCTAGTTTTGAGAGTAACACTCCCATTTCTTTAATCAGGAGAAGGAGAAGAGAATTCAAACCAAATCATTGTGATCTGCCAAAATTTTCAATTTAAAATATTTATTGATTATAGATATCATGACATCATCAACATTGCCAATTATAGTTTTCTTATTATTCAATAGCAAAAACCCTCTTCTCTAATGAAAAATATATTAGTAATTACTTACAAATTGTGTCCATTAACTAACATTTTAGCAGGATTCGGGCATTTCTTGATTGAACTTAATGAGAACTAACATTTTAGCTGAACAATTAGATTTTTTTCATGCATAAAAAATATGAATAATATCTCATTCTACCATAATCAACTTTAAATATGCTTTTATCTAGCTGACTTAAGGATTCAGCAGAAATGTTATGTTGTATACAATGCTAATTTTAAGAAATCAATAGAAATATCATAGTAGAATATAAGAATTAAAATAGATTTTTTTTTATCATTAAGGGGCCGAAGTGGAGATAGTATTATATATACAAAAAGTTCAGAAAACATTGCAAAGTAGCATAAAACAGGTTCATAGCCCAATCCACCCAAATGGATTGTGAACCACGAAGAGCACCAGAGGCTCCAACGAGAAAACAGGTTATGTGCAGCGCATAATCCAAAGAAAATAAAAGAGATAGTAACATAATAAATATAAGAGATGTCCAAAAAACTCTTATCTAATGGTATCAATCTGATACCGAAGTTGAGTCATTCTCAGAGCTTTCAACAGAATCTAATTTTGGGCTCCCAGCCTAAAGAGGATAAGTACTCTCGTCCTCACTTCCTTCATCAACATAGTCTTCCGCTGGAACCTCATCCTCCTCCTCTTCAACATCCTCCATCACGTCCATTCCGTCTTCATCTTCTTCATCATCCCCTGCCTCTTCCTCCACCTCCATATCATCCTCTTCATCTTCATTATCCGAGGAGTCTGGACTACCCAGGCCATCTACTTTCTCCTCATATTTATATCGGTAGACCCAAGTAATGCTCTCATCTAAATTATCCCCATAAGGTTCATGTAGACCATCTTCAATTCTGAGGAATTTAGCAAGGAATTGCAATCCTCTCCTCATCATCCTTCTGTCCAGTTGGTGATCCTCCCATTCCCACCCCCACAAGATGAAGAGGCGTCTTGGAGGTCCTTCGTAGATATTTCTTCTTGGGCCAGCCCCAAATCCAGAGAATAGCTGTCCTGTGCTCATGACCATGGCTAAGTCCTAGGGTAGTGGGATGGTGAGATTGGAGTCTATGTTAATGATGGCATTGTGTAAGCCCACCTGTAACCACCTGAATTTGGTCTATCGCAACAATAGACCCTATTAGCCCTAAGTGTGATCATACCCTCGATTTATGTCCAAACGACCCTGTTACTGCTTGGCATAATTCTTTTAATCAATTTAATATCCTAGGTGATTTTTATCACTGATTTATATTATCTATTGTAGCCATACAATTCAAATCAAATCGACCAATCAGATCAAATCAAAATCAAACATGGCTATAGTATTTAATTATAAAGGAATTAAATAAATCTCTAAATCAAATATCACTTGCAATCCAACCCATTCCCCTAGCCTATTTAATTTAATTAAAATGGCTATAGTCCTCTAATTATTAAAAAGAAATTTACTTGTTTAAATAATTAATTCCTATATTTCTAAATGAATTAAATAAGTTTATTTCATTTATTAATATTC
>MU227600.1:139634-155408 GCA_018584345.1 Thuja plicata | reverse complement strand
ACCTAGGCTCAACGAAAAAATTCTCAAATCCAGAATTTTAAAATAGAAACAAAGAAAAAGATATAAACATTACAAAAACAACAAGTACCCATCAGACTAATCTTTGGTTTCAATTTGTAGGAGAAGTGGAGTCATTCTCTGTACTAATTGCAGAGTTAGTATTTGGGCTCTCTCCCAGATTAGGAGAGCCACTTTCTTCCTCTTGGTCTTCCTTTGCATATGCCTCTGCCAGCTCTTCTTCATCTTCCTCTTCATCTTCATCTTTTTGTGCCTCACCCAATTCCTCGTCATCATCAACTTCCTCTGTTTCTTCCTCCGTGTCAACCTCCATTTCTTCATCGTCCTCTTCCTTGTCTAAAGAATATGGACTTCCCAATCCATCTAGATTTTCATCATACTTATATTGATAAACCCATGGTAAAATTTCATCTAAATTATCCCCATAAGGGACATTAAGACCATCCTCTATGCCGAGGAATTTGGAGAGAAAATTTATGCCTCTTCATCATACCCAGACGCAGCTGATGGTCCTCCCAATGTCAACCCCATAGTATAAAGAGATGTCTAGATGGACCAGCATAAATGTTTCTCCTTGGACCGACCCCAAAAGAGGGAAATGGTTGTCGCGCAGTCATCACCATGGCCAAATCCCATGGGAATGGAGTTGTGAGGTTGGAATCAATGTTCAGAATGGCGTTGTGAAGATCCACAATGAAATTTCTTGAAAATAATTGGTCAAAAAGCTCCCCTGCTAGAGTTTTGGAAGCTCCTGCAACCATGATGTTGGCCAAGAAACCCGAACATATATCTGAGAGAACCCTGAATCTATGGTTGGTGCAGAGGAAATTGTACCCCAACACTTTCCTTATCGCGTGAATGACGAGGCAATGCTGAAAATTGCAAACTTCCATGATCTGATTAGAAGTAATAAGGGTGTCAAAAGTGATTTGCTCGACATCACAGCCCAGCTTAATTGGGGTATCCATCACTCTATCTCTTAAAAAAAAACCGTTCTTGTTCTGTAGGAAATGTCGTCTATAAAGAACTCCAATTGTAGCCGAGGAAATTAACATGCCAACTTGCTGCAAAATTGTTCGTTTGAGGTTTTAAAATCTTTACTGCTCTAACAAGGCTGGTTGTAGCGTACCTTTAACCTAATGTCGTGTCTCTAAACAATCCTGAAGAGTGTGTGTACCCAGCTTAAGGGAGGATAAAAAATTCCCCACCTAAGAGTACTTCAGCGATCCGAAAAAAGAGCTGTTAGTTATCAAGCAATCTTATCTTTAGAGGCATTCAAATTAGAAACTTACCTAAGTAATCTTATCTTTAAGGTAAAAATAAAAAACATAGAGAGGAAATAAAGTTTCAATATATGATGGGAAAATAAAAATAATGGGAAGGTGACAATTTTGCTCCCACAAATAGCCTATCGGCTAAATTATCACTAGCAAATCTTGTCCATTAATTAAGATTGTAGAGTTCATACATAAAACATATGAATCACAATTTTGATACCACATTTATGTTATCATTTTTATAATAATTTTTTTTCTATAATACATAATTAAATATAATTAGATTAGATTAATTTTAAAATTAGATAGAGAATTAAAAATGAATATTTGAAAATTAAATAAAAATATTAGACATTCATCTCTAACAATGATGATGAATTCATGTTAACATTACGTTGCTAATTTATCAAGATAAAACAATATCATTTTTAATAATTTTCTGATGGTATGCACTTAATAGGGTTTCAATCTATACTCCTCTTGATAATTAATAAAATAAGTATACATTTTTACCTTAAAAAATATAATAATAGAAAACATACTAACACAATCACTTAATTAAAATTTCAATAAAATGTTAAAAAAAAGAGATAATTAATATTTATCTAGATTGTAGGAAAAAAATGATAAAAATAAAATTTTCCATAAAACACAAACCGGAAAAGAATATTATTGATTTAATCATCTTTAAAAAAAAAATGATATGCATTTCCATTAAACCCTCAGACAAATCAACAAAGCTGCTTTGCTTCTAATCCCATCCAGCCATATTGTAAAAGCATATTTATGTTCATTATAATATTTAACAATCTATTAAAAAATATGAACAATTAAACAAATTTGCCTCCATAAAACTGAAATTTTTTCTAAATGTTGAGTTCAATTCAAATATGAAAATTAACGAACATGTTTGTCAAGTCAACACCAATCTTTATCACAAGGGAATAGTTTAATTTATAGCCAATCAACAGTCTCAATTTGATTAAGAAATCATGAGCTATCCAAATCACTCCTATAGTCTCAACGTTATGTCTATATATTTTCCATTTCTTTGTCCATTGCCTTCTGCCTCAATTTCAATCCCAGATAGCTCATTTGATTTGGAATCAATTTCATTTCTTTTGGATGAATCTAAAGCTTTTGGATCAATTTCAACTGCATCTTTCAGCCTTTTCCCTTTTCGACCGATTTCAACCCCAAACAACTTTACAATATCATCTGACTCATTTTCAATTTCATCCTCAACAAATTTTCTTTTTCCAAGTTGTGTAGATCCATGGAAATGATTGCTGATTTTATGATCTGTACTCTCATCTACTCTTCTTTTTTCATCAGATTTCACCAACTTTTTGGGCTCACAAATACTCACAATTGGCAAGGTTAGCAAACTTAGTGTACTAGATGAGGCATCAAATCCCTTTTCATTAAGTATCTCATCAGAACTAGATTGATCTTCCACACAATTATTTCTCATCAAATTCTGAGAGTCGTGGACTGTAATGTAATATTTATTGCTTGGCATATCACTATCCCTGGAAAAAGGAAGTAATATCTCCTACTTTCAAACTCTTATTTTTGACAAAGTTTAGCCATCCTGTAGTAAGTACATAACTCTGGCTGCTTTTCCACAATGAAAATCTAACTTCCCATTCTCTATTATCACTTGTATCCACAAATGTGAGAAAAGTCTCTTCTACATCATCCAACTTATCTTGAGAAAAATGGCTTTCATCATGCTGTTTTGGGATGACTAGCCTGTGTAATTTACCCAAATCACTAACAGTTATCTGTTTCTCAAATAGATGCAGCCTACCCATCATGGGTTCTCTAGTTGGAATCATATTCTCACCCATCTCCTCATGACCACTGTACCACTTTTGCAGTTCTTTATCATAATTATGATCTCTGATTAAACTCATAACTTCATGAGGAGTGAGAGAATCCTGAAACAGTTTCTCAGCTTTTGAAACTGGTGTAGTGGGGAAATTGACTTGAACATATTCTTCTTGGCCTTTGATCTTCATACTAGCTTTGTCATAAGCCTTGGAAACATATTCTCTAGTCTTGAAAGTACCCACCCATATTCTTTTACCTTGGTTGAGGCACACTAGTGACCATGGGTGCACTTAGTTGGGAGCTTGTCATGCTTTGTGTGGAAGATGTGCTAGCTTGATTTATGGATCTAGTTTGATTGGACACAGTCTATGTTGATGTTGTTGTTGTCAAAGATGGAAATATTTGGGATATCTATAAATGACAAGCATCCTTGTCAGTCTTCTCAATGAATTAGAAACCGCCAACTGTATCCTTGTTGTCTCACCATTCAGAACATCTGCAGGCCCATGACATGTGTCACCCAGTCGCGTTTCCTTGAAGGGTAAAGAACAATCACCTCTTCTTTGAGGGATAACGCTAGCCATAGATCCCAGATGAATGTTAACCGCCGATCATCACATCTTTAGTTTTTAGAGCCTGCGGGCCTAGGACACGTGTTAACATGTCACGATGCCTTGAAGCTTAAATAATATTTATCTTTGGCTTTGAGGAAACATGCCGACCGTCAGATGAAGTCAGATCTGTTCGATGTTTAGATAACTTTGACCTCAGTCAAATGGGATCTTAGCAGACACCTGTCAGCTTGTTGCGATGCCTTAATGGATAAAGATCGTTCATCTCCAGTTTAATGGATAGCGCCATCCATCAATCTTCATTAAAGTTTAATCATCAGTTGAACCTACATTAAAGTATAAATAACAAAAAACCCTCGATGATATACACAACAACTATAAATATGAATTTGAATATATGAGTCGATAACATTAAAGTAAAACAACAATATGAAGCAAATAAATCTCATCGATATAGGCCTAAAAATACTTCCCTGACTTATTTCAAATGTGAAAATTGACTTGTAAATTTAGGTTCCATCACAATCCATTCGAGTTCAATGGTGGATCATTCTCATATTCCTCATCATTTGACTACACCACTTCTCCTATAAAATCATCACCTTGCTTAACATAAAATCTAGCCTTACTTTGCAAACTGAGATCCTCCTTAAGATAATCATGCTAATCATGATTTAGTTAGTGTTGCTAGAAAAATTAAGGAAATCAATTAGATAAATATTTAATCAATTTAAAAAAGTATCTTAAGTTTCTACAATCTTAATGAGAAAATCAATTTCCATTAATTGTGGGTTTTTTTTTTAAATGTTAGATGAGTATTTAGATAGCACAAGGAAGAGGAAATTCATTCAATTGATTTACTTGGGCCCTCTTAAACCCTAAAAATTAAGACAAATATTTTGACTATTCTTATTTTAGAGTTAAAAATATTTAAAATAATTATTTTTTGAAAAGGGGTAAAAATTTATTGAAATAGAAAGATAAATGCATAAACAAGAAGCACCACCAGACACATAACCCATAAAGGTCCACAAACTAACCTATCATGCCATCCCTAATAATATTATCAATAATTTGAATACAATCATGGGGTGAATCACCCTTGTCCCCAATATTCCTAACAATCAACTACCTTATTCCACTCCTTGGGAATATTTAAAAAAAAGAAATTGACTCCAAAGAGTCCATCAATCTCAAAATTTGTCTACCTACCACACCCAGACACCAATCAACATCCTCTAGTCTTTGGTTATTCAACATGTCCATTACAACTTGAGATTTAGACTCATAATTTATCTTAAGCCAACAAAGAGTACATCGTCGTTCAAGAGCATAAAGAGCATCTAAAGCCTCCATAAGGTTATTAGTATAGTGTCCCTTATAAGAAAAAAATAAGATCACGTTTCCAAGACTATCCTTTACAATACCTCCAATTCTTGCATGTCTAGGATTTGCACAAGAAGAAGCATCAATATTAATCTTAAGTGATCCCAATGGGGAGGAAACCACTTACCACTTAGCTAAGCCTTCTTTTTAGCATGTTGATATCTGACTTGTCGACTCCTACAAAATGAATCACTACTATCCTCGGAAATAAATTTCAAATTTTGAACAATAGGCATATCACTTGTATCTACATAAATACTGAGAGACCACACTTTGCCGCAAAAATAATTATTTGCCACCCAAGTAATTCTTTTCTAAACTTGTTGAGCCATCATCCTCTTATCTTGAAAAATCATGTGATTTCTTTCCAACCACAATTGCTAAATAATTAAGGAGGGGTGAATGTCCCAAGCTACCTTGAGAAAGGAGGTTTTAGCTAGATGTCTTCCAAGTCTATTCTATAATTTCATCAGAGTACTGACATGAACATAAGCATACCTCCAAGTACCCCACCAAAACTGCAAAATTTCCTTAGAGAAAAAATATTGGAAAAATAGATGAGGATTCCTCTCTACACTATTGTTAGATAAAAAAACACATAGAAGGTACTTGAATTCTCAATTTATAAAGATTCTCCCAAGTTAAACATCTATAGAATGAACCACCATCCATAAGAAGAAATTACACTTGGGCCAAGAGAACCAAGTCCAAATATGTTTCCACCAAGGAACAATCACCTTTCCAAAAGTCAATCTATCCAACTCCTTGTATCTGAGCTTACTGAAAATTTACCATCCGCGTCAAGACCCCAAGAAAGGACATCATACCCCTTCATGGAATTACACAATATTATTGCTAGAATCTTACCTAGCTCCTCTCAAGCCTTAATTCATCCTCCAATAGGCCATTCATGTGGTTCTTCCATCTAGCCACTTCACCTAGCCCCGAATTTTGGAAAATGTTGAAATACTCAACTCTATTTCAACCAATTTCCATAAATCTATCACAAATAAACTAAAGCTGTAAGAACTATGAGAGAAGGGGAGGGAAACCATCCCATGAATCATTCTAGAATAGAGCTTTAGCTCCTTTATTGCAATTCCAAAAAATTCCTTTCTTAATAATTTGTGCTCCTCTTTTGAGAGTATTCTAAATCATAAAGCCTTTACCTTTGACATTGCATCTAGGGACATCCCTGTTATCCACTCCCCTGAAATATTTTAAATTGAGGATTTTGGCCCAATTTTATTCTTGTCAAGTGCACCATCTCCAAAAAAGTTGATCGGCCAAAACAAAACCATTCATACCTAATTGACACAAACTAAGACCACCATATCATAGTGGCTTACAAACAAAATCTCATCTTACCAGACTCTACTTTGAAAATAGCATATTGGCGATCCATAAAAACTATCTACATAGGGAGTCAAATTCCTTAATAAAGCTTATTAGGGAAGTATACATAAAACATCTATACATAGGGAGAGATTAGATTATAGACTTCAAGAGAATCATTCTCCCAGTAGTAGAAATCCACCTATAAGTCCAATGATTAACCTTCTTGCGAAGCTTATCCCAAATACCCTGCTAGAATCGTCTAGGAAAAGGGTGATCTGACAAAGGAATTCAGAGATAAACAAGAGGAATAACTTCAACCCAAAACCTAAGAATCCTTTCAATCCTGGTTTGAATAGACAAAGGGGTATTAAAAAATAAAATAAATGACGTATCTTCATTAATTTATTGACCAAAAGATGCCAAATAGATATCAAGGGATTTTTTGAAGTTAGTGGCCTTAAGAAGTTTGGAAACACCCATCAAGGCTATATTATCCACAAATTGAAGATGAGAGGAGGGAGAAAGGGCATTTCCCCAATTCCTACCTTGGATCAAGTCATGCCTTACCCAAGGTTTAATGAATATTCCTAGTCCTTTTTCCATTAAGATAAACAAGTATGGGAAGAGAGGATAACCTTTCCTTAAGCCTCTTGAAGCTTCAAAAAGTTTTGTAGGCTCAGTATTGATAAAAAAATTGAATGCATGTTCATTACTTTTAAGAGTACCAAACTGAATTAACTTTTCTTCTTCTTGACATAATAAATTTTGAAAATTGGCATAAGTCAATTGACTAGCTAAAGTAGGAGTAGCAAGTTGAGCATGCACATTAGTAATAAATTGTTGAAATTGCCTAGGAAGACATTTTTTAAGAATAATATGAATCAAACGTATATAAGCTAATGTTACTCCTAAACCATTTAATTGACCTCTAAGAGAATCAAATTTTAATAAGAATTCATCCATGGTTTTAAGATGTATACCTAGGATCTTCCGGTTGATCTTAAAGCTGAATTTTTCAAGATTCATTAATACTATCATACATATTTTTTAAGATTGCCCACGCTTCATGGGCTTTAGTGCAATTTCCAATTGAAACATATAAATCAAGAACCATAGAAATCCCAATTAAACTCAGGGCTTCCTCATTTTGAGCCTTCCATCTGTCTTGGTCGGCTTGAGGAGCAGAGGTAGCCGGTTTAGAAGCTAGATCTGTAGCTACTTCTAACAAATGTTTAAAATGAAAAAATAAAAAAGATGTGTTTTCCATGAATGAAAGTTAGAACTATTTAATTTAATTCGATGAATTAAAATAGACATAATTACAAAAAAAAAAAGGATACCAGAGAAAAATAATACCCCCTCTTAAATGAGATTTTAAAAAAACCTTATTATAAGAGAAGTTCGTTAATAAAAATTAATTAAACTTTTAATTAAAAATAAAAATAAGAGATTTAATAAAGCTTTATATAAAATTTTAATTGTAAAAGCTTAATCAATATTATAATTTAAAAACTAAATTAAAAAGTTTATTATAAAAACTTAATATTGTAATTATAATTGTAAACTTTATATTAATCAACATTCAAATTTAAAAAACTAAATTAAAATTTTACATAAAAAGTTTGCACATAAAACAAAAACTTTTATTAAAAATTTCTCTTGAGACTTAACGTGGGAAAGGAAAGGAAAGGTCCTTTTATAGTCCACTATACCAGTCATATGTTTTTGGGTCTACATATGGTGACAGCAATATGGGACTACTCCGTACTCCTTGTGGGAGGCAATCATTATGCTACAAACCAGACGTACATACCCTACCCCCAGTAGAAATGAATTCAAAACAAGACAAATATAAAATTTAACATAAATTAAAGGAAAGGTCATGAAATTAAGTTTAAATAGGAAACATTGGTAGTATTTATAATTGCGATTTTTATTAAAGGAAAAGACAAAATAGTTGCGTTCACTTCAATGAAATGATAAATTAAATATGAGGAATGGTATGGATTATAAAATGACAGACTTATGCGTTATAAGTGAAAAATGACAGACTTTAAAGAATATTAAACTGTAGTGGGTAGAGACTTAACTATAGAGAACCAAATTAGCAGCAAGATAAGGTAATAGAATGAACAGAAATAGAGTGAAATGAACTATGCTGGTTAATAGAGGGAAAAAAAATTGAAATAAACAAATTTCAAACTATATATTGTACCTTATTATTTCCACAAACTGTAGATTTATATCTATGCATCTGGCTACTTTCACTCTCACATAAGTAACCCAAAAAGGTATATAATCCACTTTTTGCGTCAACACTAAATCCTAAAATTCCATAACAATAATAGATGTAATTGTAATATCATTCATCAAAATCATAACTAAAATACATCATATATTTTATTTTATTTCCATATGTATGAATATTAATGATAAAATGTTTAATTTGAAGAAGCTATAATGAGCTATCTGTATCGTTTCTCAATATCTAAGAAACAAAAATCTAAGAGATTCAATTTCCATTTCAGAGCCTCAAAGTTAAGTCCACATCTTTTCCATATATTTGTCCATTGGCTTCTGGATCAATTTCAATCCAAGATACCACTTTTTCTTTCTACTCCATTTGATCTTCATGACCATCTTTCTGTTTTTGCCGTTTTGGATTAGTTCCGATTTCAATCCCAAATAGCTTTACAACAACATCTGATTTATTTTCGCTTTCATCCTCTATAGCTTTTCTTATTCCAAGATGTGGAGATCCATAGAAATGATTGCCGATTTTCTGATGGGATGGATTCTCATCTACTATGATCTTTTCATCAGATTTCAACAACTCTTTAGGCTCACAAATACTCAGAGGTAGGGATGTTAGTGTAGTAGATGTGGTATCATGAGATCCCTTTTCTTGAAGTAACTCATTAGAACCAGAGACATGGGCTGTAATGTAAAATTTATTGCTTGGCATATTACAATCCCTGGAGAAGGAAACAATATCTCCTGCTCTCAAACCCTTATGTCTGACAAAATTTATCCATCCTTTTGTAAGCACATAACTGCGGCTGCTATCCCAAAATGAAAATCTTAACTGCCATTCTCTGCTGTCACTCGTATCCACAAATGTAAGAATAGTTTCTGATTCAACAGCTAACCTATCCTTGGGAAAATGGGTTTCAGCATGTTGTTTTGGGATCACTAACCTGTGTAATCGATCCACATCACTAATAGTCATCATCTTTTCAAATAAATACTCCCTATCCATGATGGGGCCTCCTAGAATCATCTTCTTACCCTTCTCCTCATGATTATTGTACCGCTTTTGCAGTTCTTTATCATAATTATGATCTCTGATTAAACGCAAAACTTCATCAAGAGTGAGAGAATCCTGAAACAATTTCTCAGCTTTTGAAACTAATGTCGTGGGGAAATTGATTTGAACATATTCTTCATGGCCTTTGATCTTCATACTAGCTCTGTCATAAGCCTTGGCAGCTTCTTCTTTAGTCTTGAAAGTACCCAACCATATTCTCTCCCTGTTGCAGTATAGCTGACCTCCCCACTTCCCATTCCGTAGTAAAGAAATACCCTTGAACTCTGAAAAAGAACCCTCTTTTCCTCCTTCCTGTCCTTTAATACTCCTACTCTTTGTTGCCTCAATTTTACCCTCCACCTCAGCATTTTCATCACCATTTGCCTCTACATCATTAGAAATAGCTTGAATCTTCAGCACACAGTTGGCCCTAGAATCAAGGGTTTCGTACCCTTCTTCATGACATTCCTTTGGAAAACCCTGCAAGAACATTATAATTGAAAACCATAATTTGTAATTTAACTCTTCACTATTTTCTTTCTTTCTTCAGGAATTCAGAAATATATACAATTGATCTTTAAAAAAACCATCTTTTTGATATTTCAAAATACCAACTTGAAAAATTCTGATATCATATTAGACATAGTCATACCTCTTCCATTGCAATTCTGAAACGCACTCTCGCTATGTTTGTTTTCTGCCAACTCCCAACTCTGATACAAGATTTCAAAACTATCTATGTTCTTTACATCAATTGTCAGTGCAGAAAAAACACTTATAAAGCATTTAATATGTAACCTACAAAACATGCACACTCACTCTTCCTGAAAAGCAGTTCGTACAAAAACAACCTACAACAGACAGCAGAAGTGAAGTTCCCATATAATACAGAAAATACAGAGCAGTGAAGGGGCCGAAAAAAGCAGCACGGATATTTAAAAATATAATTCAAATATTTCTAAAAATAAAGTTTTATTTTTTTCATGTGTCTATATTTATTAATTAAATATAATTACATATTAAAAAAGGAATTTAAAATTTTCTTAAACTCAAGTTCCATTTTTTAAATTAACTTTCAGTCTTATTTCAAAATTCTTTGTACATATTAAAACAAATTCAAAATAAATCACCACTATCTGTCAATTTTTTTTAATTTATAAATTATTTTAAATTTTAATATTTTATCAATCTAATTATCTAAATTAATATGTTTTAAAGAGCATGGTGTATTGGTTAAGTGTAAAAAATAATTATAAATTAGTAATATATGCAAAAATTGAAGTCTAAAAACAGATAAATATATAATAAATTATTAAAAAAATAGATAAATATATAATAAATTATAAAAAAATACTATATTGCATATTAATATTGTAAATTATAAAGTAAGTTTCTAAAATCCATTTATTTTATTTTTAAAAAAATTTAAATTATTATAAAGGTATATATATTTATCATAATCAAAATAGAAACATATATATTTATCATTAGAAAATAACATATATTTATATTATTAAATAAATTACTTATTACCTATAACAAATTTTGACAGCCTATTTGCCTATATTATTAGAAGATAATAATTAATAATAATAGATAATAATCTAATCAAGCAGGCATTACAATGACCCAAAAATAATTTGAACCTAGGTGGGGACAACACCAACACCACCACCACCACTTAACCAACACACTAAATAGTGAACTCCTAAATTATAAATATACTATAATTTTATAGTAAAATAATTTCAAAATAGTATTTATTTAAAATATATAGCAAATAAAATAATTTTAATATCTTTATCTATTTAAATATCTATTAAATTAAATGTATATGCAATATTTTAATCACAATCTTGATACTAATATCACAATTTAATGGAAAATGTCTCTCTAGACACCTAAATTTGATCAGGTGTATCTTAAACTTCAAATTTATAAATCTCAGCCAATTGCCCCTAATCTCATCAAAATGCATTCAAATGGATCAAAATAAAATCAAATGAACATTTATCAAGCAAAGTGGACAAAAATCAAATTAAATCAAGGGATTAAATAATGATGAAATCAAATAATTAAATTCAAGCCTAAAAGGTCAAATTATGCAATTGATTGTAATCAATTAATTGTATAGTTTAAATCAAAAATCAAATCCAATCCATTCACCCTTACATGGCTAAATTAATTAAATGATTGATTTAAATAATTCCTAATTTCTTTGAGGACAACCACTTAATTTTCCCTCCATTTGAAAAACACCTCAAAGTTTTTTACTCAACCAAGGCTTGACCATGATCAATTCACTCTACCCCCTACCCTTGAGAAATTGCTATAAATACAAGCCATTTTCTTTGTATTTGAGATCCAAGAAATTCAAGAACAAAGCATCCTTATTATAGGCATTTGGAGAGCCTTTGATAGTATTTGATAGTATTTCAACATTTGCATAGCATTTAGAGCATCATTTAAGAAGCATTTGTTGATTTCATGGCATGAATCATGAGCATTTGATTGGAAAGCACACATATCTTTGAGCATTTGAGCTAGATTAGAGCATGTTTATCAATCTTTCTCATTTTAGGTCTGCCCTTGAGAGAGATTAAGGTTGAGAGCTCTCTTAACAAAGCTTAGATAGAGAACCATGAGATGTCATGGATTTAACTTCAATTCTTAGATTAAATTGTATTTTCTTTCCATAGAGTTGTTGTTATTAGTCCTAATTTCATGAAGGTGTAATCTCATACACACAAATGGTGCCCACCGTGGGGCTTTAGGCCTCATTTCTAACGTTTTCATCTTAAATTTTTGTGTGTTTCACATCATTGTTCTTGTTATTTTACAGAAAATAGGAGAAGAGTCACCTACGAAGCATTCAGAGCCACCTGTGAGCAATAAAGCGCCGCGTACAAAGTTTCTTTCTTCTCTATTTTTCATTCTTAGGCCGCCTGTGAGATAAAGTGTGCTACTTGTGAGATAAAATGTGTCATCTGTTAGACACTAAAGACCGCTTGTGAACTTCCAAGAGCCGCATACTAGCAACTTTTGACCGCACTTTGCACTTTCTGTGTCGCCTATGGTTTTTATTTGGCCGCCTGTGGAATTTCCAGAGCTGCCTTTTAAGATTTAAAAGCCGCTTTCAAAGTTTTTATTTACGCTTAGTAATAGTTAAAAGACGTGTATTAGCTATTAAATGTCGCGTAGATATTTTTGCTTTAAATCAAATTTTTGATGATTTTCTCACTGTTTTAACTCTCTGTGTTTTTCAATGTTGAAGATGAAAAATCATCCGAAAGTGTAGAAACTAGAAAAGCGAGTCACAAAGCCTAGCAAAGAGGTAAGGATTAAAACTAAACATGATAAACAAGTGCATGCATCTAATCTGTTGGAAATCTTAAAAGAAGAGGAACATCTTTATGATCATTATGTCAAAGTTTTCTTTGCTTATAGAACAAAGTTTCCTACTTTTTGAATAGATTGTCATTTCTAGTTCTTTGAGCTTGATTTTTGTGCAAAATTTGTTTAAAAGAAAGTTTAGGAGTGTTTTATCTTTTGAGATTTCTAAGTTTTTCTTCAATTTGTATTTGTTGTGTTGAATAACTTGTTGGAGGAGCCGGAGTGGGAACGATCGCCACTAGGTGAGTTGAAAATAAGCACAAATCAATCAAAAATGTGCCTAGCCTTTGCTAGCTTCGAAAATAAGGTATTTATCTTATCAAGCTTGCATTGATTAAATTGTGGCTTTCATTTAAATCTAGTCTAATTAGAAAAACCTCTATTTTGTCCAAATTGAACAAGCATTAGACATATGCTCTTCACTTTTTGAAGTGAATCAAAAAGCCAAACGTACAAAGTCAATTTGGTAGAAAGACAAGGATAAGGAATTAACCAAACACTTCATTTTTAAGAACCCCCTTTTCAAGGGGTTGAAAAAGAATAAACTTGCTTGAGGTGTTTTGAATAAGGAAGAACAATAGGGATATTCTCTTCACTCTTTGAGTGAATCAAATTCCCAAACTTGTTGAACTGAATTTGATTTTTTATTTCTATACATGCTAGATAGAATAAAGCTTTAGAGGGCGTGCCTCCCGAGAATTCCTTTACGAAGGCGGTGAGAGGGAACGACCCAAAGTAAGAGATAATCGCTTTTTCCATGATATCATCCGACCCACTATAAATAAATGCACTTTACCTTAATCAGAAAGTGACTGAACCTTGTGCAAGTCATCCTCACTTCCTCGAGTAGTCCTTCGGGATTGCGCAAAATCATACTTTCGTGCATGTGGAAAGCTCGCAAGGGGGTAAAGGATCTTGGCAAGATTTAGAATGGAGGTGATTTAAAACCTTGTTAAAATAGCAAGCCTACCTTTTTAGAGCCATTGTTAAAAGCCAAATTTTGTTTGACTCTAAGGTAGATTGTTTGGAGGAAATTATTGTGCATACCTGTAAAAACATTCGAGAACATACACTTTTAGTGTTGTTTTAGGGATATGATACAACTTTGATGTGTGTGTTGGGCTTGTACTCTATTTTCACGCAAGATTTTTTTTTTGACAAGTCTGATCAAAACTTTTAAAATTTTTAATCCAAAAATAACAAAAAAATTGACAATTTCACCTTTGATCAGCAACGAGCCGTGTACTAACAATTCAAAATTGCATATAATCAATCCTGGACCACTTACTACTTTGAAACTCTACTTATAAATATTCAAAAGCTGCGTAAGCCACTGTAAAGTATCACGTGTCAACAATTTAAAACTGCCTATCAACAGGAAAACGCCGCCTGTGAACTGCAGAGTGCTTCGTACAAGAATTCCAGTGACCACATATAAACAATTAAAGGCCGCCTACACATAGGCAAGAGCCACCTAGAAACAAAGAAGGGAAAATAGTGGATATATACCAAGTGTTTGAAAATAAGAAAATTCCATTTTTGGATACCCTTTTGGTCGTTTTACCTCTGTGTATACTTAGCTGGATCAGAATCTGCCATTACTGGAGATTTTGCAAAATCATCCACAAATTGATCACTTAAGTGAGATAAAAGCCTAGGATCTTCATTTGATTTATGTTAATGCCAAATTTTACGAGATCTCATTACATTAAGGCTACCCTACAATCAGACAGATCTTATCTAAGGCAAGAGTGTCCTTTTTTAGGTGCTCCTTTTAGTTCTTCAAGACCTTTACAAGAACCCATCAAGGAAACAAAACCAACAATGTCCTTTCCATTTGGCCATATAGATCCTGATCAAATCAACCATGTAAACAAGGATATGAACAACAATGGAGGGGGAAGTGCTGATCCTAACAACAAAGGATCCAATAACAATACCAATGGAGGAGCAAATAATGACCCTAACAATCAAGGGTTGAACAATAATAACAATGGGGGAAACATTGACCCTAATGATGAGGAGTTAACTGATGAAAAGGTTAATGAAGCTATGCAAAGTCCTTTCTTCATGAAGCTTATGGAAAAAGTGTTGGAAAAAGACAAGGAAAAATACTTTTTAGACCTGGCACAAATGGGTCTCAAACTTCTGCATGATTATGATGTCAACAAACTTAAACAAGAAGAAGCTGAGGCTAATCCCATTGACATCATGCACAAACAATTCCAACTTTTCCAAATGCAATTGGACACGATAAAAAAAAGTGGGGTTCCTAAACCCTTTTCTATCGAAGCTTTGTGTCCATTTCCCTTTGATAAGTCTTTAATCATGGTTCCATTTCCAACAAATGCTATCTTTCCTAAATATGATAAATATGAAGGAACAACTGATCCTCAAGATCACCTAAGGGAATCTTGCACATTAAGCCTAGATTTCATGGATGGCACAACTTACCTTATGAGGTTATTCCCTAGAAGTTTGGGAGGTATGACAATGGAATGGTTTTTGAAGTTACCCTCTGGCATTCGAACCTTTGAAGAATTGGCCTCTAAGTTTGTAACTCATTATTCCTATAACATCAAACATGAGGTTACAATGCTTAATTTATGTAATACCAAACAAAGAGAAGGAGAGGGATTCCTACTTT